>JAMPIV010015340.1:0-78833 GCA_024509875.1 Oreohelix idahoensis
CCGAGAATGACTTGACTTAGTGGAGTCTTGCACCAGACGGACAAGTGCGCCATTCGTCATTGTAGTCCAAGATGTACGAATTGAATCTTTATTCGGATCACCTTAGTTACAAGAGTGAAGAAATTTCTTAAGAGTCGGATCTTCTTCTGGTTGTTTTATAAACGTGTCACGAGAAATTATCAAGGGATCGCTCGTGGTTCATGGCTTACTTCTATCTATCTTCAACAGATGAAGTTTCATAGGTCAGTCATTGCAGAGGTTGGAGCTATTTGTGACTACAGGCATTAGCAGATTGCATTGATTTTTGCCTATTTTGCCCAAACGGAAATTTGCTCCGGAGTACATTCTTATGCCTCCGTGAATGCGGGACGAGGATAAGAATCCAGCCGATCGGATCGGCACAAGCATGCGTGTACATTTCTGTGAAGAAAGGAGTAGCAATCCTTATGATATAGAGGTTAGAGTATTTCTCTATGGTGCCGGCCAAAATGTTAAGGCATTTGACTACTTTGCCTGTAGAATGAGAAGGGATCTATGAGTTGATGTACCCCAAATGTTGTGCATCCAGAACTCAAAGGTATGGAGACTGGATATGTCATTTTACTAAACCTTTGTGTAATGACAATGAGACTCTCCCATCATGCGCGATTGAACGCTGAGGAAGTGCGGGAGAGGATGGCCCACAGCTTAATGTAGACACTGGGTTGGCTCCAATAATGTTTTGCATTGGGGGCACTGAGATGCTCTCCCAAAATCAAAAGGCGGACCTGCCATATTATTAGGATCATCTTTATTATATTTTGTTTATAGGCTTCGTGGGATTTGCTGTGCAGAGTTGCTTCGGTTAATGAGCTTTAGTCTTTTGAATTGTGCTCTACCTCTGTTATTTATTGTCTAGACTTCTCATTGTTTCCCAAATTATAAACTCTACTGGGTTTTGAATCATCGCTTCCTTTGGTTAATCTCGATCTACTTCATAATAATGGTATCTCTGGTAATTATGATTCCTGTTGTACATGAAGGAAAACTTGGATAGCGATAGTTTCTAGAATGACTTCCTTCTGCGAAAAGTTCTGTTATTATGGACCACCACTGAATCGAGGCGGCTGTCAGCTATCTCAGGTATTGAAGAAGAACCTTGAAATGTTTGTTTACGTTGGTGCTGATAACTGTATTTGTTACCTTTTTTTTTACGCTGATTTTGAGGTCTTTGGAATTTGTGAGAGTGATTAGGGTTGTATGGTGTTGCAGAAGCAACTGGCATACCTTCTTTAACCTTACTGTTGCAAATAGCTACGTCCGGATGTGCAGTGACGTATTGGGTACAATACTGTTCCATTTCTTTTAGAGATTTAGGTTTACGCTCATGTAAGAATTCGAGGAAAGGTTTATTTATACTTGACATAATTTTGTCTCTGAGTATCAAGTCCATAAGGGCTTCATAAGTCTTTTCTGTTTTGGATAGCTCCAATCAAGTTCAAATGTACGTGTGTCTTGCAATGAAATTGAGAATTTACACCTGATCGTCACCATTGTCTTAAACCAACTTCGATAAACTCTTCAGTACAATGATACTTTTTAATAAGGCGCCCTAATAACTCATAGATTCTTTGTCAGCCTTATCAACCAAAACTTAAATAGTCAGAGAAATCACCTTTCGAATTCTGTAACTGTTAGCATATTGTGATATGTTCACTTTTATGTGCTCCGAACCGAGCGGCGTTCAAACTTGTTTAGCAGAATGTTATGTATCACTGGAAGGGTTGAACGCTGGTACCTTGACCTTGTAAGTAAAGGGTTTACATTGCCACCAGATGCTTGATTACCATCACTTATGTTTGTTAACTTTAACTTGTCTAACTCAAATGCTAAAAGTTGTTTTTGGTTGTTATGTTATCTTATTGCTTTTTTTTTGAGCTTCAGCTTGTCATTTTCTCTTTGTGCAGCAGCCTGTACTTTTTTCTCTTCAGCAGCAGCTTCATCTTTTATTTTTCTTTTTATTTCATTGGAATTCTTTTTTCATCGTGTCTGTACTGCAATTTTCGTTAGTTCATACTATCTTTGTAATTTTCTTCCTCAGTACTACTTTTCTTTTTTCACTCCTGCTTTTCTTTCTTCAGCAGCCAATGTTTGTCATTATTGAGAAATGCATTACTTCTAACTGCTGAAGTTTATCAAGAGCCTGCTAGTGTGATAAAATAATCAAGGTACAGACATTAGCTCTAATCAGATCAGTTAATTTGCAAAAGTAATAAATTACTTTTAGTCTTAATCAAAGACTTTTATGATAACTTTGTAACCTGAGAAAAAATAAGTACTTAAAATATAAATTCCTGTGCGGAAACCGCTTACCAAAGGTCTTGTATAACTCCTTATATATATTCAGTAAGTTGTGGTTCACTTATATATAAGTGCAGTTCACAGAAATAGAGTTATTATTCCTCAACTGTGTACCTTTATTATTGTAATTAACTATCGTGATTCATGTACATCAATATATATGATCAACTTATTTTTAAATAGTGTATGTCGATATATGCACAAAACAAAAGTTTATAACAGAAAAAATGAAAACATTAGCGGAAATGAATAAATAAAATTGGCAAAACAAAAAACGATTACACCGCAAGAGGTATAAAAATACAATAAGCCACAGTATATACAAACTAAATTGAGAATAGAAATGAAAGATAGAATAGGGTAGACCAACAAATTACAAACAAATCAAAACAAACTAAAGAACAGAGGAATATTACAAAAACAACAATGAGTCCAGCTTCAGCTACAAAATATCACAGCGTGTCGCACGCAAATTTCCACTGAAGAACATTGCACCGTATAGAAACGCACATCGACTTATTACGTGGGCTACTCTGGCTGAGTGAACGAACCGAACTAACAACCGCTTGGATACAAAATATATCACTATAACTAGTTAAACATCATACATAAATGCATAAATCGTATGGAATAAGATGTCAATAGAGATTGATGCAGACGACTGTGTTGGATAGAAGGTAGTTTACACTGCTAATAGTACAGTACTGTGGTACTTTTTAAACAAATACTTTGGTTACTTATTTTAATTCAACCAGACTAGAAGGTCCATCGTTGATTTGAAGATAACAATCATGTAGGATTCACAGTACATAACATTTTCGTTGCACACACTGTCAAATATTCTCCAGTCAGATGTGTAATGTTCTATGTTTCAACAAGCTGCTGTGTTGTAACACTGTAGTATGTAAGGAATGTCCAATGAAACAAATGTCAACAAACCCTGACCTCGTTACTGCATACTCTCGAACAGGAGGTACGCTGACCATCACTGTAGAGTATGTATGCTGCAGATTTGTGTTTCGTTAAGACCCAAGAACGTCTTGTATCCGTTGTTTTTATTTCAATTGTCACTGTGAGGTTGACCTCAGGAAGTGTACACAGTTTGTTAGGGGCAATTTTTCCTAATCTTGCAATATAAATTCATTTTATTCTTTTATGTTCGCCAATAGTTTGTAAGCAAAGTATTTTCCTTTTTAGTGCTTAAGGAGAAGTCATATTTGAGGTTGCTCCCGTGAAACTAGTTCTGTCATCTCGATCGGATCACGAAGACGATTAGGCTCTACTGCGATTTATTCTGTGGTGGGTTAGGAATAGAATTTGTTCTTGCTTCAGTTTATCTAAGGCCTGAATATTTATACGTAGTGTATTCTGAATATGAGTCAGGACAGAGTCTTGTCCTTATATATGGATATCTTTTGCATATTACTAAGCTCGAACTAATTTTGCGAGGTTGTCGCTATGAAAAGGTCAAACGGCTATGCAGCGGAAGTCACATCGCTAGCAAACGTGGTGTGATCCATGGCTGTCATATCCTGTGAGGATGCCTGCGTTTTGAATTTTTGTAGCCAGGCTTTTTTTATTGCCGAAATAGTGCTATCCATATATATGGATGGGGAGAAAAGTGATAGATCATTTAGACATGTTGTATGTACAGTACCTACCCAGTGATTATTCTCTTTTGCCAAGGAAGGCAAAAGATATTATAACGCATTTAAAAAGGTAAAAAAACCACAATTTCTATTATGAAACTGGCTTTTTTCAGTGCCGCATCGTTGTTGATAAGCAAGAGATTTACAAGTGGTACATTTAAAAAGAAATATCCATTCAAAGGAGAGCCATACCTTGTATCCGCACCTGGATTGTATGATATTCATTCAATTCCCTTTGAGAGAACCTAAGAAGATGAGGGAATATAATGAGAAGTAATATAGGTCTATTGATTATAGTGAGTGAAGCTCACGAGAGAGAGAACAGCCATGTTGAAATTCATATACTTTGTATTATCGAGTGAGAAAAAGGGATGCCTGTACTATCGCTCGATGAACCAAGAGATCACTGCTACATGTGAGAACCCATGTCTGGGATTCCTATATCTTTATGGAAAATATATATATTGAACTTTACGTGAAGGGATATTCACTAGACGAGGTTAGGTCTAGGAGCCTTTGCCTATGTATTGGTTATGGTCTGACGTGGCCGTCAGTACAGCCAGATGATTTACTTGTGGGAATGCTGAATGCTTATTTACGAAAGCTCCATTAAGTATTTGCAAGCATGGAATGTAATTAAGCTGTATTTTTGATAAAATTGATGCTGTCTATCTGTCCGAATAAGTTCCTGTACCATACCACGATACTGTCCATTTGTTTTGGTACCATAAATGTTATAAAAAGCCCACGTCGTCATTACTATCTGAAATCGCAACAGTTGTAGCTTAGAGTGAAGTCCTACAACTGACAAACTCTCACGACATCATTTCTACATTCGCGTATGCACAAACAGGAAACACATTAATGTTACCTCACCTATTGTGGATGCCTCATCACGTACAGGACCAAGATGACTGTATGACCCAAAAGTGTGGGTATTAATATCAATAGTAGCCGACTGAGATCACAATACACAAAAAGGAGTTCAAAAGGTCCAATTAATACTACATTTTTCAGTTTTATTGAGGACGGAAACACAACTGTAAGACTCCAGGGCGTATTGGGCATAATAACGTAAAATGGAAAATGAAAGCAAAAGTCATGCAAAAACAGGTGACATCTTCTGTAGCAATAATACGTGTTGGTCATAATGTTTTACTTTTTACCGATTCTCTCCAAATATGATGTCATGTTATTGTTCTTGTTCTTTCGCAAAGTTATGGCCCTTGCTAGCATCAGTCTAAAGTTTTACCAGAATGCGTTTCGTACAGTGTGTTTCAGTTTTAGTTTCTTACGTTCTCTTAGCCTGTAACTAAACATAGAGATAGTACACGGTAAAGCAAAAAGTTTATGAACATTCTAACATCATGGGAAAGAGGAAAAAAACATTAATATATCTTCTTCTTCGTGTACACTCTCAAACGTCTACTTAAAGTTTTCAAAGAAAGCAGCAATCAGCTTGAGGCTATCTGCAATCTCCGTAGAGCTTGTCCACGGTTGGTACTTGTGTCGGTTATATGCGCTTTCTCTGTTTCAAATATATGTTTGGCATCTTTCAAGCAGATGTTGAGCAGTCTTTTTATCAGTGCCACAGTTACACTCATCGGTAATTCCTATCTTTACCTTGTTGAATAGAAAGTAATCCCAATCTGTTGTGGCCCGTGCGGAAACTGAAGATTCCCACGTGCTCTCTTCTATTTAGCTGGTAGTAATGCATCATTTTGTACGTGACCTGGATGCCCTGCATCCCATTTGTTTCTGTATCTGATTCTGATAAAAACTCTTTACCTCCTCGAAAGTTATACTTGCATTAGGCTGAGGTAGCTTTTCCACCTTCTTTGCCAATCAGTCAGCCTCTTCATTGCCGGTGATGTTACAATGAGATGGGATCCATCAGTATTGACAAACAACACCACGGACAGAATGTTATAAAAATACGTGCTAAGCTTAATGCATTCCAAGCAATAGGAATAAGCAGAAATTGTTATGATTGGGCAGACAACTATAATTACCTAGTCGCGCTCTGGAATAACTAGGCCAAGACATGGACCTCTCCAGAGAAAAATTATATACGATATGGTCAGAGATACACAAAGAGAAGAGGCGCCGTGACACAAATGTAGAAGAACAGACGCTTACATATTTGGATACAGAGAGTGACCAAAACCGAGAGGTATGATGGAGACCAGCGCTGTGGAGTCAGAGTCGAGAGTCTAGTAGTAGGAGTTAGTTATTTTTAGTTGAGTCGGAGTAGGTAAAAATGTCGGACTCCGACTCTGAATTGTATGCCATATGACTGGTAAAATCTGTAGTCGGAGTGAGACTTCTCAAAACTGTAGGAGTCGTAGTGGGACAATTGTTTGCCGACTCCACCAACCTTGGATGGATGGAAACGTTAATCACATCCACAACTGCACCATAAGCGATTTAGGTTACCGGTTCTAAATGCAGATACTGTACCTCATTGCTGCTGCTGCTACTAATACTACTACAACTATTTACTACTACTTATTTTACCACTACTACGACTGAGTGTCCAATTAGCAGAGTAGTTCGAACGCTGGCTTATCGCGGAAAACATGTCAGGTTCAAAACATGATAGCATTACGCTCCTGTCTATCCAGCTTTAAATGGGTACTTGACACTGCTTTTAATTTAGGGAAGGCAAGGACAGCAAGGATATTAACTGGTCACCATACTTGTCGAAGCTGGACATTTTATAGTGAAGTCTGTAACACTTAACTCCCCTTCTGCTTTAAGAATACCTTTACATTTACTACCACCACTACTTCTACTACTACTACTATTACTACTACTACTACATATACTACTACTACTACTTCTATTTCTTCTTCTTCGTCTTCTGATGGAACAGGGCAGAATGGCTTGGCATGAGGTTGTTGAAGGCGTATGTTCCCCAGGGAGCTGAAAGGTGATGATTATGATGACAACAAGGTTCCATTTCAGGAACCATTGTCCCTCTGAATGTTGATCTATCTTTTGTCATTACTATCAGCTGAAATAATTTTACTTCTACTACAGAGAAGTTCTCTGGTGTTATCGATAGACTCGCAAATAAAAGTACACCCATAGACTCAGGCATTGAAGGTATGTATGCGTGTCTACCCCAGAAATTGAATACTCATCTGCCTAATTATTTATCAGTATTAATGCAATCCTACCAATAAAATAAGGATTAAATCAATCAATCCGATACTAAAAAAGAATTAAACCCACCTAACTACCTACTACATCATCACTGTACATATCAAACTCCGACCTACCTACCTGCACGTCCATCCATCCATTTCCTCAATCTTATACCAACCCGCCCATCTATCTACTATCTATCTATCTATCTATCTATCTATCTATCTATCTATCTATCTATCTATCTATCTATCTATCTATCTATCTATCTATCTATCTATCTATCTATCTATCTATCTATCTATCTATCTATCTATCTATCTATCTATCTATCTATCCTATCTATCTATCTATCTATCTATCTATCTATCTATCTATCTATCTATCTATCTATCTATCTGTCTATCTGTCTGTCTGCCTGTCTGTCTGTCTGTCTGTCCGTCCGTCTGTCTGTCTGCCTGTCTGCCTGCTTGTCTGCCTGTCTGTCTGTCTGTCTGTCTATCTATCTACCTACCTACCTACCTTCCTACCTACCTACATAATATATCTATCTATCTATCTATTCATCGATCCATCCGCTTGCCTGTCTGTCTGCCTGCCTGCATACCTGTTTGTATGTCTGTCTATCTGTATTGCCCATTTTTGACTTAACTAATATTTGTTTCCACTAACTAGGTGTGCTGGAACTTTTAAGTGGGGGAAATAATTTTGGTTTCAATTTTACGAACTTCTGTTCTGCCTGTAAGAAGGAGAGTCAAGAAAGTGAGTGACTACAATAATCAAACGCTAATTACCATCAGCATCTTCATTACCACAATTACACCACCACCATCAACAATGTTATTTAGAAATTCGAAAAAAAAACACATATAATAATACAGTATCTGTTTTAGGCATTATACTATTATAAGCTGTCAGGAAGCGGACCTACAGACAATGTAATGCTAACTTTGATAATCTTTGCGTTCCTGTCTAAATACTGAGTTCCTTTGATAATAATACAAATATGATCAATTGCTTGTTCTATTTGCCCAGGGAAAGCTGAAAAGGCGAAAGTAATAGTCGATGTTGAACGTTGTGATGTTTGTTCCTGGACACAAGAAACAAAGCATCAAATTTTAGACGGTAAGAAATGTCATTTGAGCTTTCATACAGATCCATTTCATACTCACTTCCAGTTTCATTAACCACCTTTATGTCACCTGCCGTACATTTTCTGTTCCATGCCCAATGGAGTAATGAAACAACCGATGCAGCATAATGTAGACATGCACATTTAGACCTACTAAATGCTTTATTAAGGAGAGATGTGTACAGTATTTTAATTCAAGCTACAACAAATATGCTACTTGAGATTGATCTAATGTCTGAAATGTATAACCTCCTCCATCTAAATATGTCGAAATCAATTGTCAGCTCACATTCTAAGCAGCTATATTTTGACTATGAAAATTGTGTCGTTTGAACAATTGTTTTGCATGTGAAGGGAACCGTGACTTACTTAAAGCTTTGTTTTTGTTACTCATTTCTTAAAACTGGCTTATTAATTGATTAATCACATTAAACTATAAATAACATTTCGCCATAGCGCCACCTCCGGTTAACTGTCAGGTATGATACATGAAGTTCTACGGCTTCATCAGAACAAAGCGTGCAAACACGCGACAAAATGATGTAAATTGTAGTCGCTCGTGGAAAAAATAAAAGAATGAAATAACGAGAAGAGTATAAACATACAGGAAAATAAATAATACATACTCGTGAGATTCGATCTAGGTCCATCCAGTTGACTGCATCGCTTCGCCCCGAGAAGTAAAGTACAAGGCCGTCTCAATAAGAACTCGCACACGTTTGTAGTAACTTGATCTTCTGAGAGAGGTAAAGACAGAACTTCTGCTGAAACGAGACAACATATGAGTTGGGACTGAAAAATTACTTTGACATCCGAAAATTCTATTTAACAGAACTTAACATGAATTTTTTCTTTAATTTTAATTTATTATTTTTAAACACAGCCAAAGAAGACAATTGGACCTGCTTTTAGTTAAGCGAACATCGACTTACGCGAGTTCTTAAATGGACTGCACTGTAGTTAAGAAAAAGCTATTAGACATTACGTGTTTTTGTTAAGTGTATATTCTATGGTTTTGTTTACTTACCATATTTTGCATGCCGAAATAGAGTATATGTGAACCATGTGATAAAGATCGCTGAATTTGAGTTGGGTGAGGTAAGGATTTAAGAAAAGTAGGCAGGAATAGAAAAATAAACACAGAGAAAAGTCCGGCAAGACATGTCTGTCTTTAAAAAAAAAAATTTTAATTTAAAAAATCACTAATGAATATTTAACGCAGTATTACTTAACACTCAACTAAATAAGCCATACTTTAGGGAATCGTGTAATCACATTACCGTTGCTCGTTATGACTCTTCTCATAGTTTTAAATATTCATTACTACTGGAATTGTCGTTATTTAGAAATAAAGAAGACACCATTTAGGAATCCGGCTGTACAACACAACACGTGAACGACAACAACTAAAATCATAAGCAAACATTCTACATTTCTTACTAAAATCAAACTTTGTCACATCAAACAATAATCCATTGATATTATCGTAGTTATCAGCGCAATTATTTATTGTTTCTATACGAGTAAAACAGTTTGTTACTTGATTTCTTACAGCGGTGGCCACACAACCAGAGAATGCTTCCTTGACTCCAGGTGCGTAAGATTACTTTTTAATATCAAATTTCAAGTTTGTTAAAAACTGTCAATTGAAACGAAACAAAAGTTCCATGCTATTCAAAATATCATTCATCGTTCAATAAAAGTACTGATCAGTTGTTGACATAAAAAACTTTTAAAAATAAATCTGCTTTCCCTTAATCGAGCCTTGTGGAGCATAGGGCACTTCTATAGTATTCTGTCATTGCTTGAAGCCTCAACGAAGCACGTATGTGCTCCTGCAGTGACAGTTTCAGTTACAATTCGCTTTACATGTGATGTTACCACTCTTTATGAACCTCACCTTCTTAGGACATGACTGTTTGGAGCAGAGGTCCTATTCTATCTTTCTCTCGCCAGCCATTCCCCGATAACGATATGGAAAGTTAAACATGGAAGGATGCTATACTGATACCTATGCCAACGAAAGACAATGATCTGTAAGAACCAAATGGTTACAGACCAATCAGCCTTTTAAGCTGTGTATGAAAACTGATGGAGTGTATGATTAATACTAGACTGATGTGGCACCTGGAAAACAAACATCAATTAACCATTCAACAAGGAGGATTTTGGCAACACAAATCCACTGAAGATCAGATCACACATATAGCTCTTGAAATCGAAGATGACTTCCAAGAAAAAGAAAAAAAAACACACTAAGTGGTTTGGGTAGATTTGGATAAAGTTTCTGATACAAGTATGGAAAGAGAGATTGAAAGTCAAACAGACGTTGTGTGTGGGAGAATGTACAAATTGATTGGCCACTACCTTGAGAACAGAACTGTCAGAGTACAGTTACAAGGAAAGACTAGTAAAAAGTGTACATTAGAGCAGGGGGTTCCACAAGAGGGTCCTATCACCTACACTGTTCCTTGCATACATAAATGACGTAACAGAAAATATTCCAAGAATAACACACAATGCATCCTTTGCAGATGATTTAGCCTTGTGGATCTCTGGAGAGTATACCACTACTGCAAACATGCAGATGCAGCAAGCATTAACATCACTGGAATAGTAGGCCAAAACATGGCTCATGAAGATAAATGAAGGGAAAACAACATTCACGGTGAAATCCCTTTCGAATAAACCAAGAGCTCAAAACTGGTGCTAAACGGAGAAAATCTACATTCAAATGACAATTCAAACTACCTTGGTGTTACGTTTGATTGCCGTCTGACTTTGAAAAGACACGCTGACGAAAACCGGATGTGGGAAAGGCAAAGAATAGCAATTATATAAAAAACTTGCTGGAACAGCTTATGGTGCAGATGAGAGAGTTCTAAAGGCGTTATACGCAGTACGAGTGAGACCAGTCCTGTGGTATGGCATTGCAGCATAGGCAGCAGCTGCTAAGTCAGACTTCGATAAAATCAGCAGACGCCAAAATCAAGCAATGAGAATTATAACGGCAATAAAAAATTCGTGAAATAATTGACTTCAGAATGTCATAAGAAGTAAAAAATTATTGATCAAAAGGTGAGGATGTTCGTTTTCGTATATTCTCATTCTTTCTCCTATTTAGAAAAAAAGAAGAATTTAATTTATTTTAATCTTCTGAAGATACACATGGCATACGCATCGTCAATATTGGTCGTTTTGTTATAAATTTTTCTATAATTAAAATTAATCCCTTGTCCAGATGAATGTGCTCTATACATCAGTGCAGTGATCTAAGAATTCTAGGTTTTACAAGCTTTACTATTCTATTGTCTTGGAGAGGGATGGCACATTACCCAGTTACCGATATCTTTGCTTTACGAACACTTTTAAGCGAGGCAGGAAAAAAATCATTTACATTTATGTTTTATTTGTTTACTTTTTTTCTAAATTTTTGCAGACGCGGAAGTCGCTATTGAACGCATGTGCAGTAAGGATAACGACCCGAGTAATAATGGGTTATATCTTTCAATCTTGGAAGGTAAGGATAAGATATGGAAACCTCACCATAGGAAACATTACAATTATTTAAAATGAAGTTAACTTTCGATAAAATATTTACTTTTAACTTTCCATAGCTCTGATGATGGGATTTTAGGGAGCAGATCTTGCGGCAGAGATAAAACTATATAACGGTTGGATTTATTCCAAATTCAAAATACTCTAAAACCTGAAACAGGTCTTGATGTTATCAAGGCAGGTTTTTTTATTTTGTATTTTTGTTGAGTAGATCATAACAGCGCTTGGGCTGCCTCACAGCCTTGTAACCACATAACTGGTAACCACGCAACTTGTAACCAAATAATGAAGGAAACCAGAGTCCTGCGGATAGTAAATAAATAAGTAAATAAATAAATAAAGGTAATTTACATGTACTCGTTGGACATAAAGGATGGCACTCGACAACAGAAAAGAAAATATAAGTGATAGGCTGACCGGGAATCGAACCTAGGACCAACCAGACGGCGCCATCGCCTTGCTGTGACAGTACATAGTGAATGGACGCTGAGCCAATTTTTGCACTTGTAACCACAACACTTGTAACAAAAATACTTGTAACCAGAACACTTGTAACCACAACATTTGTAACCACATCACTTGTAACAACACAACATGTAACCACAACACATGTAACCACCCCACTTGTAACCTCATCACTTGTAACCACTACACTTGTAACACAACACTTGTAACCACAACACTTGTAACCACAACACATATAACCCGAACACTTGCAACCACATCACATGTAACCAGAACACTTGTAACCACTACACTTGTAACACAACACTTGTAACCACAACACTTGTAACCACAACACGTATAACCACAACACTTGCAACCACATCACATGTAACCAGAACACTTGTAACCACAACACTTGTAACCACGGCACTTGTAACGACTCAATATGTATCCACAACACATGTAACCACAACACTTGTAACCACAACACTTGTAACCACAACACTTGTAATTACAACACATGTAACCACAACACTTGTAACCACAACACATATAACCACAACACTTGTAACCACAACACATTTAACCACAGCACATGTAACCACAACACTTGTATCCACAACACGTGTAAGCACTACACATGTAACCACAGCACATGTAACCACAACACTTGTAACCACAACACTTGTAACCACAACACTTGTAACCACAACACATAAAACCACAACACATGTAACCTCAACATTTGTCATCACAAGACTTGTATCCACAACACGTATAACCACAACACTTGTAACCATAACACTTGTAACCACAACACTTGCAACCACAACATTTGTAACCACAATACTTGTAATCACAACATTAATCAATCTCTCTATGAAGTAGAACATACCTGCACGAAGAATTCTTGACGTGCTCAATCAAGCCATGCGTGTCATTACGCATTCTTTTTAAGAAAGAAGCCTCGTTCTACTGGTTGTACACCTTAATTTGTAGTCAAATCATGTTTTTATTGCTTCAGTGGATGGATCAGGTTTTGTAATGTAACATGATTTATGTATTATGGTGCTCAAGATAATGCTAAACATGTGTTTGTGCTAGTTTTTTGTCAATCTGACATGATATTATAATTCACCAACAGTTCTCCTCGGAGTCCGTACAAGTTCCAATCAAAAGTCTCCTTGGGTATTAGGCACTGACGCAAGTAGGTCTTATTTACTGTTTAAAAGAGCTACTACATCTCTCTCTCTCTCTCTCTCTCTCTCTCTCTCTCTCTCTCACTATATATATAAATAATATAACGAAGGTCGTATTTATCCTTAACTTTCTATTTTTCTGCGTTCTCTATTGTTATCTTCATCTTCCTTGTTTGTCTTTGTTAACATTTAATATTGTCAGTTTCTGTTTGCTGTTAATTATTTTCTAATTACTTACCTTCACACATTCACTTACCAATATTCTTCCATTCTTTTTATTCATTCTTTTCTTATTTTTATCGTTTGTCTTGTCGTTTCGTTTTTCGCATGTACTACCACATTCTCAGGTACTTCAGAAAATAAGTTTGCTATTTGTCTTGGAATATTTAAAGGGGAAAAAAAACAAGTCTTGTACTGCAATATAATTCCACCTTTGTGTGGAACACAACAAAATAACCTTAAGTCTATGTCTTCCTCCAGACAAAGATCAATTGACCTCGGCCTTTAACAGAATTACCAACAGTGGCTTAAGTACGAAAACAAAGAGAACAGTCTGTAACGGTAAGAAATTAAAATGTTGTTGTGAACTGAAAAAAACGAAATGTTGTTGTACTTAACTTTTATTGTGAATTGTAAGAAAACAAAACGTTGTTGTACTATACTTTTGTAGTGAACTGCAAGAAAGCAAAATCTTCTTGTACTTAACTTTCGTGGTGAATTGTAAGATAACAAACTTTTGTTGTATTAACCTTCTGTTGTGAATTGTAAGAAAACAAAATATTGTTGTACTTAACTTTTGTTGTGAATTGTAAGATAACAAACTGTTGTTGTACTTAACTTTTATGATGAATCATGTCTTGTTAATACACAGTAATGTCCTTTTGTAATATCATAAGATATTCTTTCCACGGAAATTACCATACAATACGAATGTAAGATGCTTTGCCTTTTTTAGGTTTTTTTTTTCCTATCTCAGCAGCCCATGTATACCATTCTGTAATATCAGCATTTCCCTAAACAATTAAATGCAAACATCCAGTAATCTCAACACAGAGGGACTCTATTATTCACATCGTGTATTCAGTTCTATAATGTGTATTTTGTTCTTGTCGACGGCATTCAACAGAATCTCTTTAGACTGGCACCTTCTCTCCTGAGTTTATCGTATGTCTTTCTGTCTTTACAAAGCTAGTGCGTTAGTTTATTACCAAGTTCCTTCTTGTAAGGTGTATGTGTTTGTAATGGTCATTTGTGTATGTATGTGTTTGCTGAACTTTACATGCATGCAGATAACATACACTGAATGATGGCGTGCAGTCTATATTCTCAGTCTTAAAAGCTAACTACCTCTGCACATGCTGCCAACTTTGTGTATAATCGATGTTCTCTGTTGTGCATTCCAGCTTTGGGTATTAAACTGGACATCGAAAATAATCTCAACCTTGAAGCCACGCTAAACTTCAGTAAGTTAAATAAGAAAATACTGTTATCTCTTGTGCTAGAGACATTTATTTTGACGTTTTATTGCCTCTTATTCATCAGCATAACACAGATTTTACTATTACAATATTTCTACAATACACCTGCTGCTACTGTACTTTTCACCACTGTTTAAAAAAAAAAAAAAAAAAAAAAAAAACCTATCAATCTCTATATCACAATAAAAGATCTCTCACTTTAAAAATGCCATGCTACAACAACATAATTTGTGTGTGACAACAATACGTATTATTCTATAGACTTCATCATTTCCATAACTTTCCAGTTCAGGCATATTGGGCTGATTAACAAACACTGAGTCTTTAGGAACGGTTTTTAGTGATGGTATTGGTGGTGAGGAATTTTGTGCTTCTAAGTATTCCTTTAATGGTTTTCTTTGTTCATATTTTTTTATACGTGAGCAGGTAGTGTGTTATGGTATTTTCCTCGAGCCATGTTGTGCAGTAGGGTTCCTCTATCATAAAATATATTGCTCCATTTTGCAATCTAAGCTGTTTTGTATTGCAGAGTTTGTTAGTTGTTGGCGTGTCTTCGTTGAATCATCAGTAGTTTATAGTCATGTTTATTTATGAACTTTGATTCAGATTCATTGACCATTCCGTTATTATTAATTTTCTGATTAGGAATGGATGTGTATTTTACCTAACACTATAATTATTTGGTTTAAACTGCTTCTTCCTGTTTGCTCTTCTTGTCTGCATTCTCATTTCCTACTATTCCGACTTCTGAGAGTATCCATGATAGCAGAACTGTGCAGCCTCTATTACTTAAATGTGTACTGTTGCAGCATTTCCTCTGATATGTCTGGTTGGCTGCACTCGTGCACACTTCTAAGTGTTTGAACAGCTAACTGTGAGTCTGTTCGAGATGTTAGTTTTTTTTTTTGGTGGATTACCTGCCATAATTTATGGTGCTTTTTAGCATAGTTTTTACTTTCTTCAGTTGTACCAACATTTTTCTTTATCTTCTATGATGGAAGATATATGCCTATACCAATGTTTTCAGTTTATTGACAGGACGGAACAACACCACTTGTATGACTACAGGTAGTATTGGGAATAATGACGCTAAAATGGAAAAGAAAAGAATTCAGACTAAATTACATAACCAAAGTACTAATGTAGTAAAATCCCCCAAGATACACATTATTTATGAAGAAATCTTGGATAACCGGCTGGAAACTATTAGGTATTCAAATTGGATGGAAGTGTAAGGTGGAAGCAGAAAACATAAAGCTATAATTAAAGCAATAACCTACGTGTAGCAAACACACAGCAGTCATCCCACCACAGGAACTTAAAGGACCAAAAGTCATCTATCATCTTGCGGAGATAATTAATAAAATAAAAATCAAATAATAAAATAGCAAAAAGTCATGCAAAAACAGGTGACATCTTCTGTAGCAATAATACGTGTTGGTCATCGGTTTACTTTTACCGATTCTCTCCAAATATGATGTCATGTTATGTTCTTGTTCTTTCGCAAAATTATGGCCCTTGCTAGCATCAATCTAAATTTTATCAGAATGCGTTTCGTACAGTGTGTTTCAGTTTTAGTCTCTTACGTTCTCTTAGCCTGTAACTAAACATAGAGATAGTACACGGTAAAGCAAAAAGTTTATGAACATTCTAACATCATGGGAAAGAGGAAATAACATTAATATATCTTCTTCTTCGTACACTCTCCAACGTCTACTTAAAGTTTTCAAAGAAAGCAGCAATCAGCTTGAGGCTATCTGCATCTCCGTAGAGCTTGTCCACGTTTAGTACTTGTATCGGTTATATGCGCTTTCTCTGTTCTAAATATATGTTTGGCATCTTTCAAGCAGATGTTCAGCAGTCATTTTATCAGTGCCACAGTTGCACTCATCGGTAGTTCCTATCTTTACCTTGTTGAATAGAAAGTATCCCAATCTGTTGTGGTCCGTGCGGAAACTGAAGATTCCCACGTGCTCTCTTCTATTTAGCTGGTAGTATGCATCATTTTGTACGTGACCTGGATGCCCTGCATCCCATTTGTTTCTGTATCTGATTCTGATAAAACTCTTTACCTCCTCGAAAGTTATACTTGCATCAGGCTGAGGTAGCTTTTCACCTTCCTTTGCCAATCAGTCAGCCTCTTCATTGCCGGTGATGTTACAATGAGATGGGATCCATCAGTATTGACAAACAACACCACGGACAGAATGTTATAAAAATACGTGCTAGCTTAATGCATTCCAAGCAATAGGAATAAAGCAGAAATTGTTATGAATGGGCAGACAAATAATTACCTAGTCGCGCTCTGGAATAACTAGGCCAAGACATGGACCTCCCAGAGAAAATTATATACGATATGGTCAGAGATACACAAAGAGAAGAGGCGCCGTGACACAAATGTAGAAGAACAGACGCTACATATTTGGATACAGAGAGTGACCGAGAGGTATGATGGAGACTGGGCTGTGGAGTCAGAGTCGAGAGTCTAGTAGTGGAGTTAGGTATTTTTAGTTGAGTCGGAGTCGGTAAAAATGTCCGGACTCCGACTCTGAATTGTATGCCATATGACTGGTAAATCTGTAGTCGGAGTGAGACTTCTCAAATGTCAGGAGTCGTAGTGGGACAATTGTTTGTCGACTCCACAACCTTGGATGGATGGAAACGTTAATCACACACAACTGCACCATAAGCAATTTAGGTTACCGGTTCTAAATGCAGATACTGTAGCTCATTGCTGCTGCTGCTACTAATACTACTACAACTATTACTACTACTAATTTTACCACTACTACGGCTGAGTGTCCAATTAGCAGAGTAGTTCGAACGCTGGCTTATCGCGGAAAACATTTCAGGTTCAAAACATGATAGCATTACGCTCCTGTTTATCCAGCTTTAAATGGGTACTTGACACTGCTTTTAATTTAGGGAAGGCAAGGACAGCAAGGATATTAACTGGTCACCATACTTGTCGAAGCTGGACATAGTATAGTGAAATCTGTAACACTTAACTCCCCTTCTGCTTTAAGAATACCTTTACATTTACTACCACCACTACTTCTACTACTACTACTATTACTACATATACTACTACTACTACTTCTATTTCTTCTTCTTCGTCTTCTGATGGAACAGGGCAGAATGGCTTGGCATGAGGTTGTTGAAGGCGTATGTTCCCCAGGGAGCTGAAAGGTGATGATTATTATGACAACAAGGTTCCATTTCAGGAACCATTGTCCCTCTGAATGTTGATCTATCTTTTGTCATTACTATCAGCTGAAATAATTTTACTTCTACCACAGAGAAGTTCTCTGGTGTTATCGATAGACTCGCAAATAAAAGTACACCAATAGACTCAGGCATTGAAGGTATGTATGCGTGTCTACCCCAGAAATTGAATACTCATCTGCCTAATTATTTATCAGTATTAATGCAATCCTACCAATAAAATAATGATTAAATCAATCAATCCGATACTAAAAAAGAATTAAACCCACCTAACTACCTACATATCACATATCAAACTCCGACTTACCTACCTGCACGTCCATCCATCCATTCCTCAATCTTATACCAACCCGCCCATCTATCTATCTATCTATCTATCTATCTATCTATCTATCTATCTATCTATCTATCTATCTATCTATCTATCTATCTATCTATCTATCTATCTATCTATCTATCTATCTATCTATCTATCTGTCTATCTGTCTGTCTGTCTGTCTGTCTGTCTCTGTCTGTCTGTCTGTCTGTCTACCTATCTACCTACCTACCTACCTACCTACCTAACTTCCTACCTACCTACCTACATAATATATCTATCTATCTATCTATTCATCGATCCATCCGCTTGCCTGTCTGTCTGCCTGCCTGCATACCTGTTTGTATGTCTGTCTATCTGTCTGTATAGCCTATTTTTGACTTAACTAATATTTGTTTCCACTAACTAGGTGTTCTGGAACTTTTAAGTGGAGGAAATAATTTTGGTTTCAATTTTACGAACTTCTGTTCTGCCTGTAAGAAGGAGAGTCAAGAAAGTGAGTGACTACAATAATCAAACGCTAATTACCATCAGCATCTTCATTATCACAATTACACCACCACCATCAACAACGTTATCTAGAAATTCGAGAAAAAAAACACATATAATAATACAGTATCTGCTTATGGCTTTATACTATTATAAGCTGTCAGGAAGCGGACCTACAGACAATGTAATGCTAACTTTGATAATCTTTGCGTTCCTGTCTAAATACTGTGTTCCTTTGATAATAATACAAATATGATCAATTGCTTGTTTCTATTTCCACAGGGAAAGCTGAAAAGGCGAAAGTAATAGTCGATGTTGAACGTTGTGATGTTTGTTCCTGGACACAAGAAACAAAGCATCAAATTTTAGACGGTAAGAAGTGTCATTTGAGCTTTCATACAGATCCATTTCATACTCACTTCCAGTTTCATTAACCACCTTTATGTCACCTGCCGTACATTTTCTGTTCCATGCTCAATGGTGTAATGAAACCACAGATGCAGCATAATGTAGACATGCGCATTTAGACCTACTAAATGCTTTATTATGGAGAGATGTGTACAGTATTTTAATTCAAGCTACAACAAATATGTTACTTGAGATTGATCTATTGTCTGAAATGTATAACCTCCTCCATCTAAATATGTCGAAATCAATTGTCAGCTCACATTCTAAGCAGCTATATTTTGACTATGAAAATTGTGTCGTTCGAACAATTGTTTTGCATGTGAAGGGAACCGTGACTTACCTATAGCTTTGTTTTTGTTACTCATTTCTTAAAACTGGCTTATTAATTGATTAATCACATTAAACTATAAATAACATTTCGCCATAGCGCCACCTCCGGTTAACTGTCAGGTATGATACATGAAGTTCTACGGCTTCATCAGAACAAAGCGTGCAAACACGCGACAAAATGATGTAAATTGTAGTCGTTCGTGGAAAAAATAAAAGAATGAAATAACGAGAAGAGTATAAACATACAGGAAAATAAACAATACATACTCGTGAGATTCGATCTAGGTCCATCAAGTTGACTGCATCGCTTCGCCCCAAGGAGTAAAGTACAAGGCCGTCTCAATAAGAACTCGCACACGTTTGTAGTAACTTGATCTTCTGAGAGAGGTAAAGACAGAACTTCTGCTGAAACGAGACAACATATGAGTTGGGACTGAAAAATTACTTTGACATCCGAAAATTCTATTTAACAGAACTTAACATGAATTTTTTCTTTAATTTTAATTTATTATTTTTAAACACAGCCAAAGAAGACAATTGGACCTGCTATCAGTTAAGCGAACATCGACTTACGCGAGTTCTTAAATGGACTGCACTGTAGTTAAGAAAAAGCTATTAGACATTACGTGTTTTTGTTAAGTGTATATTCTATGGTTTTGTTTACTTACCATATTTTGCATGCCGAAATAGAGTATATATGAACCATGTGATAAAGATCGCTGAATTTGAGTTGGGTGAGGTAAATGTCTGTCTTTAAAAAAAAAAAAAAAATTAATTTAAAAAATCACTAATGAATATTTAACGCAGTATTACTTAACACTCAACGAAATAAGCCATACTTTAGGGAATCGTGTAATCACATTACCGTTGCTCGTTATGACTCTTCTCATAGTTTTAAATATTCATTACTACTGGAATTGTCGTTATTTAGAAATAAAGAAGACACCATTTAGGAATCCGGCTGTACAACACAATACGTGAACGACAACAACTAAAATCATAAGCAAACATTCTACATTTCTTACTAAAATCAAACTTTGTCACATCAAACAATAATCCATTAATATTATCGTAGTTATCAGCGCAATTATTTATTGTTTCTATACGAGTAAAACAGTTTGTTACTTGATTTCTTACAGCGGTGGCCACACAACCAGAGAATGCTTCCTTGACTCCAGGTATGTAAGATTACTTTTTAATATCAAATTTCAAGTTTGTTAAAAACTGTCAATTGAAACGAAACAAAAGTTCCATGCTATTCAAAATATCATTCATCGTTCAATAAAAGTACTGATCAGTTGTTGACATAAAAAACTTTTAAAAATAAATCTGCTTTTCCTTAATCGAGCCTTATGGAGCATAAGGCACTTGTAAAGGGCAATTTTTACTATCTTGCAATATAATACATTTATATTCTTATTATGTTCGCAAATATTTTGTAAGCAAAGTATTTCCTTTTTAAGTGCTTAAGGAGAAGTCATTTTTGGGTTGCTTCCCTTGAAAATAGTTCTGTCATCTTCGATCGGACTCCGCAGACGACTCTAGGCCTACTGCGATTTATTCTGTGGCTGGGTAGGAATAGATTGTTCTTGCTTCAGTATATCTATGGCCTGAATTTATACGTAGTGTTTGTATGAGTAGGACGAGTCTGTCTTATATATGGATATCTTTGCATTTCTAAGTCGAACTAATTTGGTTGTCGCTAGAAAAGGTAAAAGGCTATGCAGCGGAAGTATCGCTAGCAAGGGGTGTGATCCATGGCTGTCATCCTGTGAGGATGCCGAGTTTTGTTGTAGCAGGCTTTTTGCCGAAATAGTGATCTATCTATGGATGGGGAAAAGTGATAATCATTTAGACATGTTGTATGTACTTTACCCCAGTGTTTATTCTCTTTTGCCAAGGAATGGCAAAGTTATATTTCGCATAAAAAGGTAAAACCACAATTTATTATGAACTTGGGCTTCGCCATCGTTGTTGATAAGCAGATGCACAGTGGTACTTTTAAAAAGAATATCCATTCAAAGGAAGAAGACATTCCTATGTATCAGCACTGGATTGTATGATATTATTCAATTACCTCTATGAGAGAACCTATGAAGAAATGAGGACATTTAATGAATGACTAATTTTGGTCTATATTCTTTAGTGAGTGAAGCTCACGAGAGAGAGAACAGCCATGTTGAAATTCATATACTTTGTATTTATCGAGTGAGAAAAAGGGATGCCTGTACAATCGCTCGATGAACCAAGAGATCACTGCTACATGTGAGAACCCATGTCTGGGATTCCTATATTATGAAATATATCTATATTGAACTTTACGTGAAGGAATATTCGCTAGACGAGGTTAGG
Organism: Oreohelix idahoensis; assembly: GCA_024509875.1. Taxonomy (NCBI): domain Eukaryota; kingdom Metazoa; phylum Mollusca; class Gastropoda; order Stylommatophora; family Oreohelicidae; genus Oreohelix; species Oreohelix idahoensis. The sequence continues at coordinate 22,074 of JAMPIV010015340.1, forward strand.
TCTAGGAGCCTTCCTATGTAGGCTATTGGTTATGGTCTGACGTGCCCAGTCAGTAAAGCCAGATGATTTACATGATGGAACGCTGAATGCTTATTTACGAATGCTCCATTATGATATTTGCCAAGCATGAATGCTAACTTAAGATGATATTCCTGTGATCAACATTATGCTGTCTATGTCGACATTTGTTCCTGTAACCATACACGTACTGTCCAAGTGTGCGTCCCATTAAATGTTATAAAAAGACCACCGTAGTTCCAGTAATTCTTGAATTCGAACAGTGTGAGTATGAGTGATGTACTACCAACCTGTCAACTCTATCGAATCATTCTACCATTCGCGTACTGACATTCAGATACACACTCATTGTTTACACTCACATTCTTGTCGGAGCCTCATCACGTTCCAGGACAAGATGACCTGTATGACCAAAACTGTGCTGGGTTTGATGAGTTGACAATCGTTACACTTTACTACACCAGTCCCAACATCTACATTTATCCACTGGTGGACATTCACATCATTTAGCAAATAAAGCATGATTCAACAACTAGTAGCCAGTATGAGTTAACAACACACAAAGAAAGAGTTTTAACAACTGGTGTGCCAGCTTCCTGGGTCAACCTGCACAGTGACCATATTGAGAAGTAAACTACTGAGACCAGACGTTCCTTGGGGTCTGTTACGACACACAAATACATCAGCAGTACAACTCTACAGTGATGTCAGCGTGACCTGTCCTGTCGAGAGTATGCAGTAACTAGGTCAGGGTTTGTTGACATTTGGTTCATTGGACATTTGCCATACAACTGACAGTGTTACACAGCGAGCTTGGTTGAAACATAGAACATTACACATCAGGACTGGAGAATATTTGACAGTGTTTGCGAAAGAAAATGTTATTGAACTGAGAAGTCCTACATTGATTGTTATCATTCAAATCAACGATGGAGCTTCTATTTCTGTGTTGAATTTAAAATAATTAGACCAGAAGTATTTGTTTAATAAAGTACCACAGTACTGTACTATTAGGCAGTGTAACTGAGCCTTCATTCCAACACATTCTTTCTGCAACACTCTATTTACATCATATTGCCATACTATTTATGCATTTATGTATTTATGTTTAACTATTTATATGTGATATTTGTTTGTATCCAGCGGGTTGTTGTTTCGGTTGGGCGGTGTCACACAGCAGAGTATCCCACGTAATAGAGGGTCTGATGTGTGCGTTTCTATAGGTGCAATTTTCTTCATTGGAAATTTGCTGCGACAGCTGTTGCTATTAGTGTTAGCTGTGAAGTCTGTACTCATTGTTGTTTTTGTAATATTCCTCTGTTCTTTAGTTTGTTTTGATTTGTTTGTAATTTGTTGGTCTACCCTATTCTATCTTTCAGTTCTATTCTCAATTTATATTTATATACAGGTTACAAAGTTATCATACAAAGTCTTTGATTAAGACTAAGAAAGTAAATTTATTTACTTTTGCAAATTACTGATCTTATTAGACAAGATGTCTACCTTGGATTATTTTATCACACAAGGCAGGGCTCTTGATAAGACTGGTCAGCAGTTAGAAGAATGGGCAGTTGCTCAATATGACAAAGCATTGGCTGCTGAAGAAAGAAAAGCATTGATTGAAGAAAAGAAATTAGAAGCTGAGGAAAGAAAATTACAAAGAGAGGATGAACAAAAGAAATTGCAGATACAGACTGATGAAAAAAGATTCCAGATGGAAATGGAAAAAGAGAAAAGAAAAGATGAAGCTGCTGCTGAAGAGAAAAAATTACAGGCTGCTGCAGAAGAGAGAAAATTACAAGCTGAAGCTCAAGAAAAAAAAGCAATAAGAGAACATGAACACCAAAAAGAACTTTTAGCATTTGAGTTAGAAAAGTTAAAGTTAACAAACATAAGTAATGTTAATCAAGCATCTAGTGGTAATGGTAAACCCTTTACTTACAAGGTCAAGGTACCAGCGTTCAACCCTTCCAGTGATGACATAACATTCTGGCTAAACAGATTTGAACGCTCGTGTCGAGCACATAATGTGGACAAATCACAATATGCTAACCAGTTATCAGAAAATCTGAAAGGTGATTCTCTGACTAGTTTAAGTTTGGTTGAAGAGGCTGACAAAGATAACTATGATGTTATTAGGGCAGCCTTATTAAAGAAGTATCAGTTGTCTGAAGAGGGTTATCGGAAGTTGTTTAAGACAATGGTGCCTGAGGCAGGTGTAGAATTCTCAGAATTCATTGCAAGGACACGACTTACATTTGATAGTTGGATTGAGCTATCCAAAACAGAAAAGACTTATGAAGCCCTTATGGACTTGATACTCAGAGACAAGATTATGTCAAGTATAAATAAACCTTTCCTCGAATTCTTACATGAGCGTAAACCTAAGTCTCTAAAAGAAATGGAACAGTATTGTACCCAATACGTCACTGCACATCCGGACGTAGCCATTAGCAACAGTAAGGTTAAAGAAGGTATGCCAGTTGCTTCTGCAACACCATACAACCCTAATCACTCTCACAAATTCCAAGGACCTCAAAATAGGTTTAATAAAAAAGGTAACTATTACAGTTATCAGAACCAAGGTAACCAATCATTTCAGGGTTCTTCTTCGAATACCTGGAGAAGAGCTGACAGCCCTCGATTCAGGGGTGGTCATAATTACAGGAACTTTCGCAAAGGAAGTCATTCTAGAAACTATCCAAGTTTTCCTTCATGGAGACAACAGGATCATAATTACCGAGATACTCATTATAATGAATATGATGATAGTAACCAAAGGAGCTATGATTCAAACCCGAGTAGAGGTTATAATAGTGGAAACAATGATAAGTACAGAGGCAATAATAACAGAGGTAGAGCACAATTCAAAAAACATAAAGCTCATTACCAGGCGAACTCTGCACAGCAAGAGTTCCACGAAGCCTATAAACAAAATAAAGATAATGATGACTCTAATAATATGGCATGTGCCGCTTTTGATTTTGGGAGAGCATCTCAGTGCCCCCAATGCAAAACATTATTTGAGCCAACCACAGTGTCTACTTTAAGCTGTGGCCATCCTCTTCCCGCTCTTCCTGCGTCAATCGCGCATGATGGGAGAGGTTCTCTTGTCTTACACAAAGGTTTAGTAAATGACAATCCAGTCTCAGTACTTTTTGATTCTGGATGCACAACTATTGGGGTTAGGCAGTCACTCATAGATCCTTCTCATTCTACAGGCAAAGTAGTCAAATGCGTAACATTTGGCGGCACCATAGAGAAATACTCTACCGCTATCATTAGGATTGCTACTCCTTTCTTCACAGGAGATGTACACGCATGTCTTTTGCCGGATCCGATCGCTGATCTTATCATCGGTCGCATTCACGGAGTCCAAGAATGCACTCCGGAGCAAATTTCCGTTTGGGAAAATCAAAATATGCAATCTGCTAATGCAGTAGTCACTAGAGCTCAAGCTCTCAATATGCCTGAAACTTCATCTGTTGAAGATAATGAAGTGCATAACCAAGATGATCCCTTGGTAATTTCTCGTGACGTTTATAAAACAACAAGAAGAAGATCCGACTCTTAAGAAATTCTTCACTCTTGTAACAAAAGGTGATCCGAATAAAGATTCAAATTGTAAATCTTGGATTACAATGAAGAATGGCGTACTTGTACGTATGGTGCAAGACTCCACTAAGTCAAGTCATTCTCAGATTCTTGTACCCAAGAATTTGAGAGTTAAGATCTTACAAAATGCACACGACTCTCAGTGTGCTGGTCACATGGGTTTTTCCCGTACTAAGTCAAGAGTTCTTGCGGCTTTCTTTTGGCCTTTTGTGAACAAGGACATACGGATCTATTGTCGATCCTGTAAAGTATGTCAAGAAGTCAAATCCAAAGGTCCTCGTCATGCTGCGCCTATTCAGGCTGCAGATATTCCTATTCGTCCATTCCAGAAAATGGCGATAGACATCATTGGTCCATTCAAGATCAAATCTGCTAGAGGACATCAGTTTATCTTAACGTGTGTAGACATGTGCACACGTTGGCCAGAGGCTATCCCTCTAAAGAGCATTACTACCGCTGACATTGCAGATGCTCTTTGGCTTATATTTTCTCGGCTGGGATTCCCCGGAGAAATATTATCAGATCATGGCACCCAACTGATATCGGATACCATGTCTCAAGTAATGTCTACTCTACAGATAGAGAGATCTTTGAGTAGCATCTATCATCCTATGTCCAATGGGATGGTCGAGCGACTAAATAGAACACTTAAGAACTTATTAGGGAAGATAACTGAGGATCATCCTCAGGATTGGGATAGGGTTTTACCCGCGGCCCTCTTCGCGTACAGAGAGGTCCCCAATGAACATACAGGGTTTTCGCCCTTTGAACTTGTCTTTGGCGCGCGACCGCGCGGCCCAATGTCTTTGCTGCATGATCTTATAACAGCTGACAATATTGACGATGACACAAAATCTTCTTACGAGTATGTCATCGCGCTGAGACAAAAGATTATCGAAGCATGCAAATTGGCAACGTCCTCTTCTGAGTTTGCTAAGCAGAAGGCAAGACAATTTGCTAATAAGAGAGAGAGAACTTTACGACAACTTTGTCCTGGTGACAAAGCATTTGTTTTGCTACCTTGTCGTGAAAATAGACTCCTTATTAGTTGGAAAGGTCCGTACGATATAATATCGAAAATTTCAGATGTTGACTACATCGTCGATATTAACGGGAAGCATAAAACCTTCCACATCAATATGCTTACGGAGTTCCATGAACGTCCTGACTATCTACAGCCTATTTTCCAGGCAACGGACGATTCTCATGTCAAACATGGTCATTACTCATCACTGTCTGTAATACAGGATGAGGAAACAAGTTTTTCGGATGTTAATCTCCCGCTTCCAATGATCCCACTTCATTCTAGTGAATCATGGAAAGACGTTACTGTTTCTCCTGATTTGTCTCTAGGAGAACGGCGACAAGTTTCGTCTATGTTACAAACATTTCAGGATGTCCTCACTGACATCCCTGGACAAACTCATGTCATTGAGCATGACATTGTTCTAACTGAACATACTCCAATTAGGGTTAGGCCTTATCCTATCCCTATACATTTCCAAACACAGGTTGAAAAGGAGTTGGATGAAATGATAGATTTACAAATAATCGAACCATCCACTTCTGCATATTCTTCGCCGATGGTTATTGTTCGAAAAAAAAGACAATAACATACGTCTTTGCGTTGACTATCGCAAATTGAATCAAGTTACGAAGTTCGATGCTGAACCTATGCCTTTACTAGAAGAGTTACTTACTCGTCTTTCTAAATCGCATTTTTTCACTAAACTTGATTTGTCTAAAGGATATTGGCAAGTTCCATTATCCGAACGCGCCAAACTCTTACCGCTTTCTCTACTCCCAGAGGCCTTTTCCAATGGAATTTTATGCCTTTCGGCCTTATGAACGCACCAGCTACATTTGTACGCATGATGCGTCGAATCCTATCGTATCGGTCAGATGTCATTGCTTATCTAGACGACATCTGTCTTTTCAGCGATACTTGGAAAGATCACTATTCAGGATTAGTTGAATTATTATCAACTCTACGTGAGTATAACCTGACAGCAAAACCATCTAAAGCTTGTATTGGCTTTAGCGAAATTGCTTTCTTAGGCCATCGAGTAGGTCACGGTTTCTTGAAGACAGAAGACCATAATATCACTAAGATACTTAACATCTCTATCCCTAGGACTAAAAAGCAAGTGCGAAGTCTTTTAGGTCTCATACAATTTTATGGACGTTTCATTCCGAATCTGTCCTCTATCATGGCACCTCTCTCTACACTATTAAAGAAAGGGTCGCCTAACATGGTTCACTGGTCTCATGAATGCCAATCTTCACTAGAGAAGATCAAAACTATGTTTTTCATCACCACCTATTTTAGTGTTACCTACAACAGATAAGACATTTGTTCTTCGTAGTGACGCTTCATCCACTGGGATTGGAGCGGCACTAATGCAAGAGTACTCTGGAACTCTGCATCCTGTAATGTACATATCCAGAAAACTTAATGCTGCAGAAAGGAATTACTCGGTTTTAGACCGTGAATTATTGGCAATGGTTTGGTCAATTCTCAAACTCCAAAGATTCCTTCTGGGCGCGCATTTCGTAGTGGAAACTGACCACAAAGCTCTTACGGCTATCCAAAGTAAGAACTTGAAGAGCTCGAGATCAACTCGATACGCAATCGCTCTTCAACCTTTTCATTTTTCGGTACGAGCTATCCGTGGTTCAGAAAATGTGATGGCGGACATTCTGTCCAGATGCCCACATGATGCCACTTAACTGTTAAATATTGGATCTTTTTAATATGTATAACTTTACAACAGTTATTTTTTTTTGTTTCTTTACTAAGATACACATTTGTAATTTAATAATAGAATGATGGTATCGCTACTTAGCGGTTTATTGATGTTAATTCACCGCTGTTCTTTGATGATTGTTTCTTCATAAATCATAAATTTAAGATTGTAGTGTGAATTTTTGGTATGCGTACATCACACCTTCCTGGAAACATTTATTCGTAGGGAAACAATTTCTCTCAGATTTTGAGATATATATTCTCACCAGTCATATTAGGAATTATAGTTATTCCTGATATTTTCATCTGCGCAGTATTCTTGCGTTGTGAGCCTATTCTTCGGTGCTCCTAGATGTATTTAAAAAAAAAATTTTATTTTTTTTTTCCCGGGAGGTGTGGTAAGACTGTAAAGGGCAATTTTTACTATCTTGCAATATAATACATTTATATTCTTATTATGTTCGCAAATATTTTGTAAGCAAAGTATTTCCTTTTTAAGTGCTTAAGGAGAAGTCATTTTTGGGTTGCTTCCCTTGAAAATAGTTCTGTCATCTTCGATCGGACTCCGCAGACGACTCTAGGCCTACTGCGATTTATTCTGTGGCTGGGTAGGAATAGATTGTTCTTGCTTCAGTATATCTATGGCCTGAATTTATACGTAGTGTTTGTATGAGTAGGACGAGTCTGTCTTATATATGGATATCTTTGCATTTCTAAGTCGAACTAATTTGGTTGTCGCTAGAAAAGGTCAAAGGCTATGCAGCGGAAGTATCGCTAGCAAGGGGTGTGATCCATGGCTGTCATCCTGTGAGGATGCCGAGTTTTGTTGTAGCAGGCTTTTTGCCGAAATAGTGATCTATCTATGGATGGGGAAAAGTGATAATCATTTAGACATGTTGTATGTACTTTACCCCAGTGTTTATTCTCTTTTGCCAAGGAATGGCAAAGTTATATTTCGCATAAAAAGGTAAAACCACAATTTATTATGAACTTGGGCTTCGCCATCGTTGTTGATAAGCAGATGCACAGTGGTACTTTTAAAAAGAATATCCATTTGTATGATATTATTCAATTACCTCTATGAGAGAACCTATGAAGAAATGAGGACATTTAATGAATGACTAATTTTGGTCTATATTCTTTAGTGAGTGAAGCTCACGAGAGAGAGAACAGCCATGTTGAAATTCATATACTTTGTATTTATCGAGTGAGAAAAAGGGATGCCTGTACTATCGCTCGATGAACCAAGAGATCACTGCTACATGTGAGAACCCATGTCTGGGATTCCTATATTATGAAATATATCTATATTGAACTTTACGTGAAGGAATATTCGCTAGACGAGGTTAGGTCTAGGAGCCTTCCTATGTAGGCTATTGGTTATGGTCTGACGTGCCCAGTCAGTAAAGCCAGATGATTTACATGATGGAACGCTGAATGCTTATTTACGAATGCTCCATTATGATATTTGCCAAGCATGAATGCTAACTTAAGATGATATTCCTGTGATCAACATTATGCTGTCTATGTCGACATTTGTTCCTGTAACCATACACGTACTGTCCAAGTGTGCGTCCCATTAAATGTTATAAAAAGACCACCGTAGTTCCAGTACTTCTTGAATTCGAACAGTGTGAGTATGAGTGATGTACTACCAACCTGTCAACTCTATCGAATCATTCTACCATTCGCGTACTGACATTCAGATACACACTCATTGTTTACACTCACATTCTTGTCGGAGCCTCATCACGTTCCAGGACAAGATGACCTGTATGACCAAAACTGTGCTGGGTTTGATGAGTTGACAATCGTTACACTTTACTACACCAGTCCCAACATCTACATTTATCCACTGGTGGACATTCACATCATTTAGCAAATAAAGCATGATTCAACAACTAGTAGCCAGTATGAGTTAACAACACACAAAGAAAGAGTTTTAACAGCACTTCTATAGTATTCTGTCATTGCTTGAAGCCTCAACGAAGCACGTATGTGCTCCTGCAGTGACAGTTTCAGTTACAATTCGCTTTACATGTGATGTTACTACTCTTTATGAACCTCACCTTCTTAGGACATGAATGTTTGGAGCAGAGATCCTATTCTATTTTTCTCTCGCCAGCAATTCCCCGATAACGATATGGAAAGTTAAACATGGAAGGATGCTATACTGATACCTATGCCAACGAAAGACAATGATCTGTAAGAACCAAATGGTTACAGACCAATCAGCCTTTTAAGCTGTGTATGAAAACTGATGGAGTGTATGATTAATACCAGACTGATGTGGCACCTGGAAAACAAACATCAATTAACCATTCAACAAGGAGGATTTTGGCAACACAAATCCACTGAAGATCAGATCACACATATAGCTCTGGAAATCGAAGATGACTTCCAAGAAAGAAAAAAAAAAAGAACACACTAAGTGTTTTGAGTAGATTTGGATAAAGTTTCTGATACAAGTATGGAAAGAGAGATTGAAAGTCAAACAGACGTTGTGTGTGGGAGAATGTACAAATTGATTGGCCACTACCTTGAGAACAGAACTGTCAGAGTACAGTTACAAGGAAAGACTAGTAAAAAGTTTATATTAGAGCAGGGGGTTCCACAAGAGGGTCCTATCACCTACACTGTTCCTTGCATACATAAATGACGTAACAGAAAATATTCCAAGAATAACACACAATGCATCCTTTGCAGATGGTTTAGCCTTGTGGATCTCTGGAGAGTATACCACTACTGCAAACATGCAGATGCAGCAAGCATTAACATCACTGGAATAGTAGGCCAAAACATGGCTCATGAAGATAAATGAAGGGAAAACAACATTCACGGTGAAATCCCTTTCGAATAAACCAAGAGCTCAAAACTGGTGCTAAACGGAGAAAATCTACATTCAAATGACAATTCAAACTACCTTGGTATTACGTTTGATTGCCGTCTGACTTTGAAAAGACACGTTGACAAAAACCGGATGTGGGAAAGGCAAAGAATAGCAATTATATAAAAAACATGCTGGAACAGCTTATGGTGCAGATGAGAGAGTTCTAAAGGCGTTATACACAGTACGAGTGAGACCAGTCCTGTGGTATGGCATTGCAGCATAGGCAGCAGCTGCTAAGTCAGACTTCGATAAAATCAGCAGATTCGAAAATCAAGCAATGAGAATTATAACGGCAATAAAGAATTCGTGAAATAATTGACTTCAGAATGTCATAAGAAGTAAAATTATAGATCAAAAGGTGAGGATGTTCGTTTTCGTATAATCTCATTCTTTCTCCTATTTAGAAAAAAAGAAGAATTTAATTTATTTTAATCTTCTGAAGATACACATGGCATACGCATCGTCAATATTGGTCGTTTTGTTATAAATTTTTCTATAATTAAAATTAATCCCTTGTCCAGATGAATGTGCTCTATACATCAGTGCAGTGATCTAAGAATTCTAGGTTTTACAAGCTTTTCTATTCTATTGTCTTGGAGAGGGATGGCACATTACCCAGTTACCGACATCTTTGCTTTACGAACACTTTTAAGCGAGGCAGGAAAAAATCATTTACATTTATGTTTTATTTGTTTACTTTTTTTCTAAATTTTTGCAGACGCGGAGGTCGCTATTGAACGCATGTGCAGTAAGGATAACGACCCGAGTAATAATGGGTTATATCTTTCAATCTTGGAAGGTAAGGATAAGATATGGAAACCTCACCATAGGAAACATTACAATTATTTAAAATGAAGTTAACTTTCGATAAAATATTTACTTTTAACTTTCCATGGCTCTGATGATGTGATTTTAGGGAGCAGATCTTGCGGCAGAGATAAAACTATATAACGGTTGGATTTATTCCAAATTCAAAATACTCTAAAACCTGAAACAGGTCTTGATTTTATCAAGGCAGGTTTTTTAATTTTGCATTTTTGTTGAGTAGATCATAACAGCGCTTGGGCTGCCTCACAGCACTTGTAACCACATAACTGGTAACCACGCCACTTGTAACCAAATAATGAAGGAAACCAGAGTCCTGCGGATAGTAAATAAATAAGTAAATAAATAAATAAAGGTAATTTACATGTACTCGTTGGACATAAAGGATGGCACTCGACAACAGAAAAGAAAATATAAGTGATAGGCTGACCGGGAATCGAACCTAGGACCAACCAGACGGCACCATCGCCTTGCTGTGACAGTACATAATGAATGGACGCTGAGCCAATTTTTGCACTTGTAATAACAACACTTGTAACAACAACACTTGTAACCAGAACACTTGTAACCACAACATTTGTAACCACATCACTTGTAACAACAAAACATGTAACCACAACACATGTAACCACCCCACTTGTAACCTCATCACTTGTAACCACTACACTTGTAACACAACACTTGTAACCACAACACTTGTAACCACAACACATATAACCAGAACACTTGCAACCACATCACATGTAACCAGAACACTTGTAACTACTACACTTGTAACACAACACTTGTAACCACAACACTTGTAACCACAACACGTATAACCACAACACTTGCAACCACATCACATGTAACCAGAACACTTGTAACCACAACACTTGTAACCACGGCACTTGTAACGACTCAATATGTATCCACAACACATGTAACCACAACACTTGTAACCACAACACTTGTAGTTACAACACTTGTAACCACAACACAGCTGATAGAATGGTCTGGCGCTCTCTCTTCCAAACCTCTACACCTCACGGTAGAAGGGGAACGACTAAGTAAGTAAGTAAGTAAGTAACCACAACACTTGTAACCACAACACATAAAACCACAACACATGTAACCTCAACATTTGTCACAACACTTGTATCCACAACACGTGTAACCACAACACTTGTAACCATAACACTTGTAACCACAACACTTGCAACCACAACACTTGTAACCACAATACTTGTGTCGTGAAACATTCAAAATCCACATATCTAAATTAAAAAGTAAATGTAAAGCCTAACGAATTAATTCAATAAAAGGAAAGAAGAATGGTAAAAGACCAGTGCTGTCACAATGGCGTACAAAATCCCCTTTTTCTACTTCGTCTGCATAATTGTAACGCTTTCACGTTTGATAGTAAAGCCTACAGCAGCATACACGCGTTTCTAAAAATAAAACGTGTACTGTATTTCTTAGAAAACCTTGAGATAGACACACTGCGTAATGACCTAGATTAATACTAGCATTAATGTCATTATATACACTGCGTAACCTAAAAGACAAACGGACTTAGAGAGAGAGAGAGAGAGAGAGAGAGAGAGAGAGAGAGAGCTGAACGGAGGAACGCATGCAATGCTACCACGCCGTCTCGCGATAAAAGTGAACGCAAATCACACGCGAAAGGCATGAAGCACTAACTTTTTGTTCAAATAGACAATGATAAAAATCACTACCAATACGAGGTTAGGTTTTAAAAAAACATGGTTAATGCTTATTAGGAAACATGACCCAATACTGTTTTACGTTTGAAATCCTGACAGTACAGAAGACACCCCATCGTATCGAAGTGAACGGGTGGTAGAAGAAGATACATATTTTGAACAAAGCCACTTGGCCCCATTAAATTTATATATTTGGGTTCCTTAGGACTTGCTGACAAAGAATATGTTAAGTGTTACGCAAATAGTCTAGGAATTAACAAATTATAGCCAAAATAAAATAGTGAGGTTGTCTGACAGCACCAAATCATATTTGCTCAGTGGCATGTTTTAAAACCACTATTTTAGGGGAAATAGGCCAACAAGTTAAATCCGATTTGATTGGCCAGAATTATATGTAAGGAGAAACATGATTAGTCGACTGCAAATACTATTTTTGGTTGTTAAGGGAAACGGTAGGAAGTGTAAATTTTTTTCAAAAGCTTTTGTAAACATGGTCCCATTGGTTAGACCATTTGATATAGTCAATTAGGAGCGTCAGTTCAGAGCCACATTTTGAAAATAAACTTACTGAGAAGCAAGTGCGTTGAGATCCAGCTCATATTTTTCTTATGAAAGCCTGGGACAGAGGCAGATCGGAATTGTGCCATAACTCATCGCCAGTCAACGTATTTGTTTAATATTTCCATGAATTGTGGGACCGTGGTACTAACGTATTAAAGCAGCACCTGGTCTGAGTTTTGCTGAATCCAGAGGCTGGTAGCAGACTCCTTGGTCAATATATCGACCAGTGGTGTGTCTCAAGAACACGGTGAAGCAAGCGAGCAGTGGAGACTGTTTCCTGCCGCCCACACAGAAGTTAAGGTTTCGTGGCCAGAGCAGCTTAATCTTGTGTATACCCTCCTCTAAAAGTGACTTTACCTTAAATCAAGAGGGACATTTAATTGTTTCAAATAAAAAAAAACTGTGAACCGTTCCAATATTATTTCCACCAGAACCAAACACTTGAAGTCATGATGACACACAACCACCTAGCTTGAAAAGCCAGTATTACCTCATAGTACTACAGCACAACTTACACACATATTGCAATAATAATATATGTCAATACAAAGATTCTATCTATAAATTGTGTACATACAACTTGTGATTACATTTGATTGTGATTCCTGATTCACTTTGTAGTTGAATCAGGATATCTATTATTGACAGGAATTAATACATATTTTTAAAAGTTACACTTGACTTATTAAGATAGTCTTATAGAGTTTTCTATGTATGTGAGTGTCACAGTGTTGTAAAGTATTGTGGATTAAATTAAAGTGTTTATCTGTCTGTTGTTGTTGTGACATACACTTCATCATTATCATAACCCTAGACATTCAACGTAGTCATCACAATAGCCCAGAATAAGTCTGGCTGAGGTCTAAATGTGGTAGCAAAGTAAGGTTATCTGTAAAACACTACACCTATTAGATACAGATACCTTCACAACTGATCTCAGTCAGTACTTTAAGTCCCCTATAAATATTTATATCAACCCACTTTACCACATATATTGGGGTCCTGTCCGGGATTTGAATCTTCTCCTATTATATATATTGGGGGGGGGGGGTAATTCACTTCAGGGAATAATAAAAATTTAAAAGGTATCCTTGGGTGGAAATTAAATAAGGTTGAGCTCTCAGTGCCTGTGGTTGTCCTTAGATAATTATTTATAGATTGAATTGTTTACATTTGCCTGTTAGAAAATGGCGGACCTAGCAAAATTTCGATCTGCTGCTGTGCAGGCTGCTAAAGAGTTAAGAATGGACGGGCAAGTTATGATTGCTTATGTCACTACGGAATGTGACAAATATATTGAACGTGAAGAAAGAAAATTTGAAGCAGAAAGAAAATTAGAATCGGAAAGATTAGAAAAAGAAGCTGAACGAAAGTTAGAGGCTGAAAAAGAAATTAAGAGGTTGCAGATTGAGGCTGAGGCTAAGGCATTGGAGGCAGATAGGGAGATTAAAAGGCTCCAGTATGAAGAGAAGAAGCTGGAGGCAGAAAGAGAGGAAAGAAGGCAAGCTACAGAAAGAGAAGAAAAGAGATTAGCTGCAGAAAGAGAAGCAGAAGAAAGAAGATTGACTGCAGAGAGGGAAGCAGAAAAGGAGGAGAAGAGATTACAAAGGGAGCACGAGTTACGACTAAGGGAGTTGGAATTTCAAGGCCATGCTCCTGAAAATGGTGCCAGTCCCTTTACCTCTGATGCCACTGCTAGTCAGGGAGCCTCAACCTCAGCTATGAATTTTCATTTAGATCATTTTGTTGAGAAAGAAGATGATATCGAGAGCTATCTAAATAGATATGAACTATTAGCTACCACGTATGGGTTAGAGAGAGAAAGGTGGAGCTTAAAGTTATCTCAAGGGCTTCGTGGTACAGCTTATGAAGTTTTTGCCAAACTGAGCAGAGGTGATCAAGAAAATTATGACATGCTAAAGCAGGCTCTTTTGTTAAGATATGAAAAGAATGGTGAATTTTATAGGAAAAAATTTAGGAATGCTAAACTACTGTCAGGTGAAACCTATCACCAGTTCTCTGCACGGTTAGAGACATACTTGGAGAAACGGACTTCTCTGGGGAAAACCCAAGATCTTAAGGAAATGATCCTTATAGAACAACTAAGAGAGTCCATGGCTCCAGACCTGAGAAAGTTTCTCATGGAACAAGGTGCAGAGAGACTGGGTGAGTTACTGAATGTCGCTGAAAGGTATCAAGCAGCTCAGGCAGAGGTATCAGGTAATAAAAAGAAACAGGTAGATAATTTTAAGGCACCACAGAACTTTAATAAATTTGATCCTAGAGATCAGAACAAAGGTAAGCACCAGTTTGATAGGCCACGGTATGACAATAAAAATAAAACCCCACAATTCGATGAAAGGAAATCTGATGAAAGAAAATCTTTCAACCAAAAAAGGAGGTGGTGTAAGAACTGTCGGATGGACAATCATGATACTGGCCATTGTAGAAGGAAACCTCCTCATTGTGCTGCTATGACATCTGGAAAGAAGGGAAAAAAGGTCAAACTTGCGGAACTACAGGAACCATACCACCCCCCAGTGTGTGAAGATGTCATCTGTAATGGAGTCACCATAAGGTGCTTATATGATACAGGTCTAGATTATGATTCCGTTGTGAGTTCTCACCTGGTGCAGGCAGATCAATACACCACAGAAACAGTGGAGATTCAAACTGCAACCAAGGATGTAGCTACCATGACACTTCCCGTCGCCCGGATAAATGTGAAAACGCGATATGTGGAAGGAATCATAAAAGCAGCAGTGATAAATGAGCCAATCTACCCTCTGATATTGGGGTGTAGATATGTCTTCTTGGGGAATCCCAAGAGACCTGTGATATTGGCAACGGTGCAGACCAGATCACAGTCTAAAAAGGAGGAGGAAAATCCAATAAATACTCATCCAGATGAGATGAGGAAGGCACAGGCGGAGGACAAAACACTCAAGCCGTGTTTCAAGAAGTTGCCCAAATCTCATACACCTCCAGGCAAGGGAGAATTTTATATGAAGAACAAGCTAATTTACAGGAAGGCTGGATCTGAATCCAATGGTCACGGACAGCTGGTCCTTCCCACTTCATATAGGACTAAAGTGTTGGAACTAGGGCATGCAATTCCCTTCAGTGGTCATATGGGGATCAGCGCAACAGGACAGCGTATAGCTTGTCACTATTTCTGGCCAGGGATAACTGAAGATATCAAACGATATGTAAAATCCTGTCCAGAGTGCCAACGAGTAGCACCTAAGCATTGGACTGCACCAGCAACTCTGGGGGAAATGCCCATAGTGAAACACCCTTTGAGAGAGTTGCCGTGGACCTTGTGTGACCTCTTACTCGAACCAAGAGAAGGAACAGCTACATTCTGACTCTGGTGGACACTTGTTCTATGTGGGGAGAGGCGGTAGCCCTGTCATCGATTGACTCTAAACATGTGGCAGAGGCATTACTCACAATTTTCACAAGGTTAGGCTTTCCCAATCAAATCTTGACTGATAATGGCTCTCAGTTCAAGGGGAAACTAACAGAAGAAGTTTTCAGGATCTTCCAGGCCAAACACTTCCATTGTAGTGTGTACCATCCCCAAGGGAACGGCCAAGTGGAAAGATTTAATGGCACGTTGATGTCGATCCTGAGAAAGTTGGCACACGAAAAACCAGATACATGGGACCAGTACCTTCACGCCGCCCTCTTTGCTTATCGGGAGGTACCCCATAGTTCAACCGGTATGGCCCCGGCAACATTATTATTTGGAAGGCCAATAAAAGGTCCACTCGAAGCTCTGTTAAGAACGTGGACTGATGAAAAGGCAGAGGAAAATATTACATCCTCATACCAATATGTGAATGAGCTGACCACTCGTTTAAAAACTGGCTGGAAACTTGCCAATGAAAGTTTGAGACAAGCCAGGAAAAAACATGCTGCCTATTACAACAGGAAAGCTAAAGACAGAGATTTGGCTGTGGGAGAGAAGGTACTGCTTCTTCTACCCGGTAGTCAGAATAAGTTACAAATTGGATGGCAAGGTCCATATACAGTTCTAGAGAAGGTGTCTAGAACAAATTATAAGATAGATAAGAAGGGGAAAGAAAAAATCTATCATGTGAATCTCCTGAAGAAATATTTGGAAAGAGAAAATCAGGAAGAGACACACTTGTTGACCTTGTCCATTGCAATGGAGATGAAAAAGGAACCACTTTCATCATTTGAATATCCATTACATCCCTGTGAGACAGCGGCACAGGTAAAAATCAGTACACATTTAACGAAAAATCAGAAGGAGAGAGTGCAACAGGTTCTAGATGATCATACAGAGGTGTTAACGGACCGACCGGGTCATACACACTTATTGGAATATGATATGAAACTGATAGACCCCACACCTGTCTGTATGAAAGCCTATTCGATTCCTTTTGCTAAGGAGAAAGCCTTGAAGGAAGAGATAGACTATTTGTTGAAGGAGGGAATAATTTCACACAGTGAATCTTCGTATAGTTCTAGTGTGGTGCTCTTAAGGAAACCCTCTGGAGAACATAGACTCTGTATAGATTACAGGAGACTGAATGCTATCACAGAAGGTCAGGTGGATCCATTGCCGGATACAAATCAGTTGTTTGCCAGGCTAAATAAAGCTAAATATTTCTCAAAAGTGGATCTGAGTAAAGGATACTATCAGATTCCAGTAAAGCCTGAGGTTAGACCGTACCTAGCTTTTAGTACCTCAGAGGGACACTATGAGTTTAACAGATTGCCATTTGGATTGAAGAATGCGCCTAGTGTCTTCTCTAGAATGATGAGAAAATTGTTGGATCCTGTGAATAATCCATGCATCACAAACTTCATGGATGATATCCTTATAGCAACAGAAACATTTGAGGAACACATTGACTCTCTGAATATGCTGTTTAATCGACTTAGAGAAGCGAATTTAACCGCCCGACCAACCAAATGTTGCGTTGGATGTAAAGAATTAGAATTCTTGGGACACACAGTCCATCAGGGAAACATGACCCCTGACCCCAAGAATTTAGAGAAACTAAAGAAAGCCCCGAGACCACAAACCAAGAAAGACGTGAGATCCTTTGTCTCATTATGTGGTTTCTACCAAAAGTATATCAGAAACTTTAATTCCATTTGTGCACCGTTAACTGATTTGACACGCAAAGGAAATCCAGATCGAATTACATGGACAGCACAGTGTGAATTGGCATACCAGGAATTGAAGGAAAAGCTCACAAGCAAACCTATTTTGAAATTACCTGACTTAAAAGTCAAGAATTCATTGTGAGAACGGATGCAAGTAATATCGGGTTGGGCGCGACCCTGTTACAGAAATCAGATGCACTGGATGGGGAATTAACCCCAGTGGCATATGCTAGTAGAAAGTTGAATAAAGCTGAAACCAATTACTCAACTAGCGAAAAAGAATGTCTTGCAGTAATATGGGCGATAAAGAAATTCAATATTTATCTGTATGGGAAGGCATTCAAGTTGCAAACGGATCACAAACCCTTGTCGTTTCTAGCGCAGGCTAGGCATGAAAATTCGAGGTTACTCAGATGGTCCTTACTTTTGCAGCCATTCCAATTCAGCATAGAGTATATTTCTGGAAAAACCAACCTGGGAGCGGATTTTCTAAGCCGCCATCCGTGTGATGAAAATCACCGTAAGCCCCAGGAATAATAATAAATTTCTCTATGTGTATATAGAATTATAGACTGACATATAACGTCTGTTTTAAGTGGGGAGAATTTGTCGTGAAACATTCTAAATCCACATATCTAAATTAAAAAGTAAATGTAAAGCCTAACGAATTAATTCAATAAAAGGAAAGAAGAATGGTAAAAGACCAGTGCTGTCACAATGGCGTACAAAATCCCCTTTTTCTACTTCGTCTGCATAATTGTAACGCTTTCACGTTTGATAGTAAAGCCTACAGCAGCATACACGCGTTTCTAAAAATAAAACGTGTACTGTATTTCTTAGAAAACCTTGAGATAGACACATTGCGTAATGACCTAGATTAATACTAGCATTAATGTCATTATATACACTGCGTAACCTAAAAGACAGACGGACTTAGAGAGAGAGAGAGGGCTGAACGGAGGAACGCATGCAATGCTACCACGCCGTCTCGCGATAAAAGTGAACGCAAATCACACGCGAAAGGCATGAAGCACTAACTTTTTTTTCAAATAGACAGTGATAAAAAACACTACCAATACGAGGTTAGGTTTTTAAAAAAAACATGGTTAATGCTTATTAGAAAACATGACCCAATACTGTTTTACGTTTGAAATCCTGACAGTACAGAAGACACCCCATCGTATCGAAGTGAACGGGTGGTAGAAGAAGATACATATTTTGAACAAAGCCACTTGCCCCATTAAATTTATATATTTGGGTTCCTTGGGACTTGCTGACAAAGAATATGTTAAGTGTTACGCAAATAGTCTAGGAATTAACAAATTATAGCCAAAATAAAATAGTGAGGTTGTCTGACAGCATCAAATCATATTTGCTCAGTGGCATGTTTTAAAACCACTATTTTACGGGAAATAGGCCAACAAGTTAAATCCGATTTGATTGGCCAGAATTATATGTAAGGCGAAACATGATTAGTCGACTGCAAATACTATTTTTGGTTGTTAAGGGAAACGGTAGGAAGTGTAAATTTTTTTCAAAAGCTTTTGTAAACATGGCCCCATTGGTTAGACCATTTGATATAGTCAATTAGGAGCGTCAGTTCAGAGCCACATTTTGAAAATAAACTTACTGAGAAGCAAGTGCGTTGAGATCCAGCTCATATTTTTCTTATGAAAGCCTGGGACAGAGGCAGATCGGAATTGTGCCATAACTCATCGCCAGTCAACGTATTTGTTTAATATTTCCATGAATTGTGGGACCGTGGTACTAACGTATTAAAGCAGCACCTGGTCTGAGTTTTGCTGAATCCAGAGGCTAGTAGCAGACTCCTTGGTCAATATATCGACCAGTGGTGTGTCTCAAGAACACGGTGAAGCAAGCGAGCAGTGGAGACTGTTTCCTGCCGCCCACACAGAAGTTAAGGTTTCGTGGCCAGAGCAGCTCAATCTTGTGTATACCCCCCTCTAAAAGTGACTTTACCTAAAATCAAGAGGGACATTTAATTGTTTCAAATAAAAAAAACTGTGAACCGTTCCAATATTATTTCCACCAGAACCAAACACTTGAAGTCATGATGACAAACAACCACCTAGCTTGAAAAGCCAGTATTACCTCATAGTACTACAGCACAACTTACACACATATTGCAATAATAATATATGTCAATACAAAGATTCTATCTATAAATTGTGTACATACAACTTGTGATTACATTTGATTGTGATTCCTGATTCACTTTGTAGTTGAATCAGGATATCTATTATTGACAGGAATTAATACATATTTTTAAAAGTTACACTTGACTTATTAAGATAGTCTTATAGAGTGTTCTATGTATGTGAGTGTCACAGTGTTGTAAAGTATTGTGGATTAAATTAAAGTGTTTATCTGTCTGTTGTTGTTGTGACATACACTTCATCATTATCATAACCCTAGACATTCAACGTAGTCATCACAATAGCCCAGAATAAGTCTGGCTGAGGTCTAAATGTGGTAGCAAAGTAAGGTTATCTGTAAAACACTACACCTATTAGATACAGATACTTTCACAGCTGATCTCAGTCAGTACACTAAGTCCCCTATAAATATTTATATCAACCCACTTTACCACAACTTGTAATCACAACATTAATCAATCTCTCTATGAAGTAGAACATACCTGCACGAAGAATTATTGACGTGCTCAATCAAGCCATGCGTGTCATTACGCATTCTTTTTAAGAAAGAAGCCTCGTTCTACTGGTTGTACACCTTAATTTGTAGTCAAATCATGTTTTTATTGCTTCAGTGGATGGATCTGGTTTTGTAATGTAACATGATTTATGTATTAAGGTGCTCAAGATAATGCTAAACATGTGTTTGTGCTAGTTTTTTGTCAATCTAACATGATATTATAACTCACCAACAGTTCTCCTCGGAGTCCGTACAAGTTCCAATCAAAAGTCTCCTTGGGTATTAGGCACTGATGCAAGTAGGTCTTATTTACTGTTTAAAAGAGCTACCTCTCTCTCTCTCTCTCTTTCTGTCTCTCTCTCTCTCTCTCTGTCTCTCTCTCACTATATATATAAATAATATAACGAAGGTCGTATTTATCCTTAACTTTCTATTTTTCTGCGTTCTCTATTGTTATCTTCATCTTCCTTGTTTGTCTTTGTTAACATTTAATATTGTCAGTTTCTGTTTGCTGTTAATTATTTTCTAATTACTTACCTTCACACATTCACTTACCAATATTCTTCCATTCTTTTTATTCATTCTTTTCTTATTTTTATCGTTTGTCTTGTCGTTTCGTTTTTCGCATGTACTACCACATTCTCAGGTACTTCAGCAAATAAGTTTGCTATTTGTCTTGGAATATTTAAAGGGGAAAAAAAACACGTCTTGTACTGCAATATAATTCCACCTTTGTGTGGAACACAACAAAATAACCTTAAGTCTATGTCTTCCTCCAGACAAAGATCAATTGACCTCGGCCTTTAACAAAATTACCAACAGCGGCTTAAGTACGAAAACAAAGAGAACAGTCTGTAACGGTAAGAAAACAAAATGTTGTTGTGAACTGAAAGAAAACGAAATGTTGTTGTACTTAACTTTTATTGTGAATTGTAAGAAAATAAAATGTTGTTGTACTATACTTTTGTTGTGAACTGCAAGAAAGCAAAATCTTCTTGTACTTAACTTTCGTGGTGAATTGTAAGATAACAAACTTTTGTTGTATTAACCTTCTGTTGTGAATTGTAAGAAAACAAAATATTGTTGTACTTAACTTTTGTTGTGAATTGTAAGATAACAAACTGTTGTTGTACTTAACTTTTATGATGAATCATTTCTTGTTAATACACAGTAATGTGCTTTTGTAATATCATAATATATTCTTTCCACGGAAATTACCATACAATACGAATGTAAGATGCTTTGCCTCTTTTAGTTTTTTTTTTCCTATCTCAGCAGCCCATGTATACCATTCTGTAATATCAGCATTTCCCTAAACAATTAAATGCAAACATCCAGTAATCTCAACACAGAGGGACTCTATTATTCACATCGTGTATTCAGTTCTATAATGTGTATTTTGTTCTTGTCGACGGCATTCAACAGAATATCTTTAGACTGTCACCTTCTCTCCTGAGTTTATCGTATGTCTCTCTGTCTTTACAAAGCTAGTGCGTTAGTTTATTACCAACGTTCCTTCTTGTAAGGTGTATGTGTTTGTAATGGTCATTTGTGTATTTATGTGTTTGCTGAACTTTACATGCATGCAGATAACATACACTGAATGATGGCGTGCAGTCTACATTCTCAGTCTTAAAAGCTAACTACCTCTGCACATGCTGCCAACTTTGTGTATAATCGATGTTCTCTGTTGTGCATTCCAGCTTTGGGTATTAAACTGGACATCGACAATAATCTCAACCTTGAAGCCACGCTAAACTTCAGTAAGTTAAATAAGAAAATACTGTTATCTCTTGTGCTAGAGACATTTATTTTGACGTTTTATTGCCTCTTATTCATCAGCATAACACAGATTTTACTATTACAATATTTCTACAATACACCTGCTGCTATTGTACTTTTCACCACTGTTTAAAAAAAAAAAAAAAAAATCTATCAATCTCTATATCACAATAAAAGATCTCTCACTTTAAAAATGCCATGCTACAACAACATAATTTGTGTGTGACAACAATACGTATTATTCTATAGACTTCATCATTTCCATAACTTTCCAGTTCAGGCATATTGGGCCGATTAACAAACACTGAGTCTTTAGGAACGGTTTTTAGTGATGGTATTGGTGGTGCAGGTAGTGTGTTATGGTATTTTCCTCGAGCCATGTTGTGCAGTAGGGTTCCTCTATCATAAAATATATTGCTCCATTTTGCAATCTAAGCTGTTTTGTATTGCAGAGTTTGTTAGTTGTTGGCATGTCTTCGTTGAATCATCAGTAGTTTATGGTCATGTTTATTTATGAACTTTCATTCAGATTCATTGACCATTCCGTTATTATTAATTTTCTGATTAGGAATGGATGTGTATTTTACCTAACACTATAATTATTTGGTTTAAACTGCTTTTTCCTGTTTGCCCTTCTTGTCTGCAGTCTCATTTCCTACTATTCCTACTTCTAAGAGTATCCATGATAGCAGAACTGTGCAGCCTCTATTATTTAAATGTGTACTGTTGCAGTATTTCCTCTGATATGTCTGGTTGGCTGCACTCGTGTACACTTCTAAGTGTTTGAACAGCTAACTGTGAGTCAGTTCGAGATGTTAGTTTTTTTTTGGTGGATTACCTGCCATAATTTATGGTGCTTTTTAGCATAGTTTTTACTTTCTTCAGTTGTACCAACATTTTTCTTTATCTTCTATGATGGAAGATATATGCCTATACCAATGTTTTCAGTTTATTGACAGGACGGAACAACACCACTTGTATGACTACAGGTAGTATTGGGAATAATGACGCTAAAATGGAAAAGAAAAGAACTCAGACTAAATTACATGACCAAAGTACTAATGTAGTAAAATCCCCCAAGATACACATTATTTATGAAGAAATCTTGGATAACCGGCTGGAAACTATTAGGTATCAAATTGGATGGAAGTGTAAGGTGGAAACAGAAAACATAAAGCTATAATCAAAGCAATAACCTACGTGTAGCAAACACACAGCAGTCATCCCACCACAGGAACTTAAAGGACCAAAAGTCGACTATCATCTTGCGGAGATAATTAATAAAATAAAAATCAAATAATAAAATAGCAAAAAGTCATGCAAAAACAGGTGACATCTTCTGTAGCAATAATACGTGTTGGTCATCGGTTTACTTTTACCGATTCTCTCCAAATATGATGTCATGTTATGTTCTTGTTCTTTCGCAAAATTATGGCCCTTGCTAGCATCAGTCTAAATTTTATCAGAATGCGTTTCGTACAGTGTGTTTCAGTTATAGTCTCTTACGTTCTCTTAGCCTGTAACTAAACATAGAGATAGTACACGGTAAAGCAAAAAGTTTATGAACATTCTAACATCATGGGAAAGAGGAAAAAACATTAATATATCTTCTTCTTCGTACACTCTCCAACGTCTACTTAAAGTTTTTAAAGAAAGCAGCAATCAGCTTGAGGCTATCTGCATCTCCGTAGAGCTTGTCCACGTTTGGTACTTGTGTCGGTTATATGCGCTTTCTCTGTTCCAAATATATGTTTGGCATCTTTCAAGCAGATGTTCAGCAGTCATTTTATCAGTGCCACAGTTACACTCATCGGTAGTTCCTATCTTTACCTTGTTGAATAGAAAGTATCCCAATCTGTTGTGGCCCGTGCGGAAACTGAAGATTACCACGTGCTCTCTTCTATTTAGCTGGTAGTATGCATCATTTTGTATGTGACCTGGATGCCCTGCATCCCATTTGTTTCTGTATCTGATTCTGATAAAACTCTTTACCTCCTCGAAAGTTATACTTGCATCAGGCTGAGGTAGCTTTCCACCTTCCTTTGCTAATCAGTCAGCCTCTTCATTGCCGGTGATGTTACAATGAGATGGGATCCATCAGTATTGACAAACAACACCACGGACAGAATGTTATAAAAATACGTGCTAGCTTAATGCATTCCAAGCAATAGGAATAAAGCAGAAATTGTTATGATTGGGCAGACAAATAATTACCTAGTCGCGCTCTGGAATAACTAGGCCAAGACATGGACCTCCCAGAGAAAATTATATACGATATGGTCAGAGATACACAAAGAGAAGAGGCGCCGTGACACAAATGTAGAAGAACAGACGCTACATATTTGGATACAGACAGTGACCGAGAGGTATGATGGAGACAGGGCTGTGGAGTCGGAGTCAAGAGTCGAAGTAGTGGAGTTAGTTATTTTTAGTTGAGTCGGAGTCGGTAAAAATGTCCGGACTCCGACTTTAAATTGTATGCCATATGACTGGTAAATCTGTAGTCGGAGTGAGACTTCTCAAATGTCAGGAGTCGTAGTGGGACATTTGTTTGCCGACTCCACAACTTTGGATGGATGGAAACGTTAATCACATACAACTGCACCATAAGCAATTTAGGTTACCGGTTCTAAATGCAGATACTGTAGTTCATTGCTGCTGCTGCTACTACTACTACAACAACTATTACTACTACTAATTTTACCACTACTACTGCTGAGTGTCCAATTAGCAGAATAGTTAGAACGCTGGTTTATCGCGGAAAACATGTCAGGTTCGAAACACGATAGCTTTACGCTCCTGTTCATCCAGCTGTAAATGGATACTTGACACTGCTTTTAATTTAGGGAAGGCAAGGACAGCAAGGATATTAACTGGTCACCAAACTTGTCGAAGCTGGACATAGTATAGTGAAATCTGTAACATTTAACTCCCTTCTGCTTTAGGAATAACTTTACATTTACTACCACCACTACTTCTAATACTACTACATATACTACTACTACTTCTATTTCTTCTTCTTCGTCTTCTGATGGAACAGGGCAGAATGGCTTGGCATGAGGTTGTTGAAGGCGTATGTTCCCCAGGGAGCTGAAAGGTGATGATATATGATGACAACAAGGTTCCATTTCAGGAACCATTGTCCCTCTGAATGTTGATCTATCTTTTGTTATTACTATCAGCTGAAATAATTTTATTTCTACCACAGAGAAGTTCTCTGGTGTTATCGATAGACTCGCAAATAAAAGTACACCAATAGACTCAGGCATTGAAGGTACGTATGTGTGCCTACCCCAGAAATTGAATACTCATCTGCCTAATTATTTATCAGTATTAATGCAATCCTACATATAAAATAATGATTAAATCAATCAATCCGATACTAAAAAAGAATTAAACCCACCTAACTACCTACATATCACTGTACATATCAAACTCCGACCTACCTACCTGCACGTCCATCCATCCATTCTTCAATCTTATACCCGCCCGCCCATCTATCTATCTATCTATCTATCTATCTATCTATCTATCTATCTATCTATCTATCTATCTATCTATCTATCTATCTATCTATCTATCTATCTATCTATCTATCTATCTATCTATCTATCTATCTATCTATCTATCTATCTATCTATCTATCTATCTGTCTGTCTGTCTGTCTGTCTGTCTGTCTGTCTGTCTGTCAGTCTGTCTGTCTGTCTGTCTGTCTGTCTATCTATCTATCTATCTATCTATCTATTCATCGATTCATCCGCTTGCCTGTCTGTCTGCCTGCCTGCATACCTGTTTTTATGTCTGTCTATCTGTCTGTATAGCCTATTTTTGACTTAACTAATATTTGTTTCCACTAACTAGGTGTTCTGGAACTTTTAAGTGGAGGAAATAATTTTGGTTTCAATTTTACGAACTTCTGTTCTGCCTGTAAGAAGGAGAGTCAAGAAAGTGAGTGACTACAATAATCAAACGCTAATTACCATCAGCATCTTCATTACCACAGTTACACCACCACCATCAACAACGTTATTTAGAAATTCGAAAAAAAAAACACATATAATAATACAGTATCTGTTTTTGGCATTATACTATTATAAGCTGTCAGGAAGCGGACCTACAGACAATGTAATGCTAACTTTGATAATCTTTGCGTTCCTGTCTAAATACTGAGTTCCTTTGATAATAATACAAATATGATCAATTGCTTGTTCTATTTGCCCAGGGAAAGCTGAAAAGGCGAAAGTAATAGTCGATGTTGAACGTTGTGATGTTTGTTCCTGGACACAAGAAACAAAGCATCAAATTTTAGACGGTAAGAAATGTCAGTAGAGCTTTCATACAGATCCATTTCATACTCACTTCCAGTTTCATTAACTACCTTTATGTCACCTGCCGTACATTTTCTGTTCCATGCCCAATGGTGTAATGAAACAACCGATGCAGCATAATGTAGACATGCACATTTAGACCTACTATATGCTTTATTAAGGAGAGATGTGTACAGTATTTTAATTCAAGCTACAACAAATATGCTACTTGAGATTGATCTAATGTCTGAAATGTATAACCTCCTCCATCTAAATATGTCGAAGTCAATTGTCAGCTCACATTCTAAGCAGCTATATTTTGACTATGAAAATTGTGTCATCTGAACAATTGTTTTGCATGTGAAGGGAACCGTGACTTACTTATAGCTTTGTTTTTTGTTACTCATTTCTTAAAGCTGGCTTATTAATTGATTAATCACAACTATAAATAACATTTCGCTATAGCTACACCTCCTGTTAACTGTCAGGTATGATACATGAAGTTCTACGGCTTCATCAGAACAAAACCAACAAACACGCGACAAAATGATGTAAATTGTAGGCGCTCGTGGAAAAAATAAAAGAATGAAATAACGAGAAGAGTATAAACATACAGGAAAATAAATAATACATACTCGTGAGATTCGATCTAGGTCCATCAAGTTGACTGCATCGCTTCGCCCCGAGAAGTAAAGTACAAGGCCGTCTCAATAAGAACTCTTGTAACTTGATCTTCTGAGAGACGTAAAGACAGAACTTCTGCTGAAACCTAATATTCATTACTACTAGAATTGTCGTTATTTAGAAATAAAGAAGACACCATTTAGGAATCCAGCTGTACAACACAACACGTGAACGACAACAACTAAAATCATAAGCAAACATTCTACATTTCTTACTAAAATCAAACTTTGTCACATCAAACAATAATCCATTAATAGTATGGTAGTTATCAGCGCAATTATTTATTGTTTCTATACGAGTAAAACAGTTTGTTACTTGATTTCTTACAGCGGTGGCCACACAACCAGAGAATGCTTCCTTGACTCCAGGTACGTAAGATAACTTTTTAATCTCAAATTTCAAGTTTGTTAAAAACTGTCAATTGAAACGAAACGAAAGTTCCATGCTATTCAAAATATCATTCATCGTTCAATAAAAGTACTGATCAGTTGTTGACACAAAAAACTTTCAAAAATAAATCTCTGCTTTCTCTTAATCGAGCCTTATGGAGCATAGGGCACTTCTATAGTATTCTGCCATTGCTTGAAGCCTCAACGAAGCACGTATGTGCTCCTGCAGTGACAGTTTCAGTTACAATTCGCTTTACATGTGATTGTTGTGTAATGGCTATCAAGGAATGTTATATGCGTGTGGCAGTTAGGTTTAGGCTTGGTGAGTATGTCTTCAATCGTTGCTAATGTTTATGCGAATGCCGTAGGTTGGGTAAACGAACGGTTAGCAACATATGTTTAGCCTGCACACAGCCACACACTATTTTAGCTCGTACAACAGTAAGGAAATCACTGAGTTGGTGAAGACTGGTCCACATCCAAATTTATTGACAACAGCTCCAACACATATTCAGCATAATAATAATACTAGGTAGATTGCATTCATTAAGGTCCAATGTCAGTCCATCGTCGTGAACAACATAAGAGGCACACAGTTCATAAATCTCAATTCTGGCCGTAAGAGACTAGCGTTCAGATTCGGATAAGACCTGAACGAAGTATGGCGGCCAATGTAAAAATATGCTGACAATTGAATATGATTACCTCAAAATACCGTCACAATACTTCAGTGGAAGCTGTAACACTTGACGGCCCATAAATACATCTTAATAGATCGTGGCGACCAATCTCATTAAAAGCCACTGGGAAAATATCAAATAACACAGCCACCACGGGAACATAACAATGGCACGTATAGTCAAGTCTGTTGACATTTTGAAAAGCACGGGAAACTGACCGTTCGGCTGCGCATGAGCAGACGATACATACGTCTCATTATATATATGTAGCTAATGCGGACAGCTGTACTTCAGCAAAGGATTGACATATGCCTGTCCGCGAAAGTCTTACACAACAACCACTCCGTCCTTCGGGAAAAAAAAATGTTTTTTTTTAAACATTCCCCGAATCAAAGAACAGCCAAAATAAGTACATCGTAATAATAAATCGTCAACAGTAGAACAATAAAATGTCAAAGTCCAGTCGAAGTCAAATCTACTGGAAATATTAATGAAAGTGCATGAAAAAAGACTGTCATCAGTCATAGCATTATCATAAGAATGTGAGAAGCAGAAATAAAGAAATGTTAACTACTAATACAATAAAGAAAAGAACATGTTAAAGTAATAATATCAGTATGGCAAAAGATAATTGTTACATCAGAGAATTAACCTACTAAAACATGTGAAATATAAGTAGGGTTATGTCCGTTATGGAACATTAAGAAAGAAAAAAAAAGACGTGCCGGATAGAAAGAAAAATTCGACAAGCAAAGAAAAATTTACAATTTCACGAATATGAAGGAAAATATTGGTAAAAGAAGAGAAAAACTAATAATTAAGAGTGAGGTAATAAAATGTGAAGGAGCAAAAAAAAAAAAAAGAAGAAGTTACAAGAATTTATACATCATGTAGTTTTCATACTGATCTATTGGTAAATGTGACACTGCATTGTTCCAAAATGGCAACAATATGTCTATCACACGTGCTTATAGCACTGAAGTAGTGTTATGCATTTGATACGAAAGTAGATCGTTAATAAGCAACAAAATGTTCAGGTCCTCATAATATGAAGGTATCGAATGTCATTCATCGAATGCAAATGAGTGGATCACGTAAATACATTTGAAAGTCATGCAGCAGTACTGAATGTCAACCATGCTCTTATATTTGGATCACACAACAATGTTAATTAGTATCGTTAAAGTCTTGTTGAGGGCAGCGGGAAAGTACGTCAGCTAACACGTTTTCAGTGCCTGGAATAGCTTGGACATCAAATGCGAACGATTGCATCAAAATAAAATAGCGCACAACCCTAGGATTCTTGTGGTTCGATTTCACGAGGAATGACAGAGAGCGCTGGTCTGATTGTATAATAAATCTTGATACAAGAAGGTACCTCTACAGTTTCAAAAGAGCCCATACGATGGCGAGCAATTTGCCCTCGATCGCTGGATATCTTCTTTCTGCGTCAGTCAGCTTCCGTGATATGTACAAGTTAGGGCGAAGTGTACCGTCGAAATTCTGCATCAATACAGCACCGACACCTTTGGAAGACGCATCTGTGCGAAGATAGAATGTCAAGCCCGGATGAAAAAGGAGGAGGGCGGCCTGCATGGAGGCCGTAAGGAGGCAGCCCCTCCACCATGCAAAGGCACAACAGGCCAATCACCTGTTTGCTTTAAACCATGATTACGAGTAACACGAGAGAGAAAACCGGACTGATTCTAAAGGCGACGAACTGGAACGGACTACGGACTACGACTTATGGAACATGGAACACAAGAAGTATAAATGGGAAGGAAGAGGAGCTGGTGGAAGAGATGAGGAAAGCAAAACTAGAAATCCTGGTTATAACAGAAACAAAGAAAAAAGGACAAGGAGTCATGGATCTTAATGGCAACACGCTGCTCTACAGTGGTGTACCCATATCCGAAAGAGCTAAAGGGGGTGTGGGTTGCATTGTGGCCCAAAATCAAAATGATAGTATCAAGGGGTGGAACTTTGTATCAGAGCGCATTATGGTTGTAAAACTAAAAGAAGGAGAAACCATAGTCAACCTGGTCATAGTGTATGGGCCAAATGAGGATGAGAGAGCAGAGGTCAAGGAGGAATTCTTCGAGCTGCTTCAAAGGACAGTGGATGACTGCCTAGATGAAGTTATCATGCTCGGAGATTTTTAATGCCAGAGTTGGAAATGACCATGCTAGATGGGGTGGAGTTATCGGAAGATATGGAGAAGATACTCTCAATGACAATGGAAAGCGACTCCTTAGATTCTGCAGTGAGCAGAATCTGATCATTACAAACACAAAGTTCCCCCATAAGCGCATACATGCATACACTAGATGTGAACCAACAAAGAATGAGAAGTCAGTGATCGACTATGCCATTGTTCGGAGAAGCTCATTCAAATATGTCCGAGATGCAAGAGTCTGGAGGGGGCCAGAGATTGGAAGTGATCACTACCTGCTAACAATCAAACGAACAACTGAAAGAGTTGCTCAGCCTAAGAACTGCTCAACATCACGCAAGAAACCAAGTAAACGAGCAGGAGAAATGAGCATTAGGACCTACAAGCTGAGAGAGCCAGAAATTAAGACCAGATATCAGGGGCTTATTGCTGCATCGGTGAGCAACACAGAAGAACAACCTGATGACTTGGAAACCCTCTGGATTAAATTCAAGGATATCATAAAGACAGCTGCTGCAGAAGCATGTGGTGAAGTCCGACTTGGGAACCAGAGAAAGAGGACACCTTGGTGGACAGAGGAAGTCAAAGAGAAAATAAGAGAGAAGAAAATGGCATGGAAACAATACTTAGGAGCTAAAAACACAACAGGACAAATGGAAAAATATAGAGAATATGTGACACTCAGAACAGAAGTAAAGAACAAAGTGCTAGCAGCAAAACAGAAGTCCTGGGAAGAATTTGGAGAAAAGCTAGAAAAAGATGCACAAGAAAACCAGAAATTGTTCTATAAGACCCTAAAGAACATGAGGAAGGAAAAACAATGCCCTCTCAAATTTATAAAGGACAAGCAAGGCAAATTGCTTACTGCCCCGAAGGAAGTAATGGAAAGATGGAAAGAATATTTCTCAGAACTCCTTGATGGTGAGCAAGGTAAAACATCAGAAATGATAACCACTAGCACAGAAGAGGAAACCAATGGTGATGAAGATGACATAAAGATGGAAGAACTGAAGGCAGCTCTGGAGAAAATCAAGATGGGCAAAGCAGCAGGGCATGATGGTTTAACACCAGAAATGGTTAAGTACATGGGAGCATCAGGCGACCTGTTACTCTTAAGGGTCCTACAGGCAGCATGGTGCAACAAGACCATACCAAAGGATTGGGAGATCGCCATCATAACACCAATTTTCAAAAGGGTGACAATCGACAGTGTGGAAACCATAGAGGCATATCCCTTCTCAGTGTCCCTGGAAAAATCTACTCTAGAATCCTAGAGCAGAGACTCCGACGCCTAGCTGAGCCACAATTGGATGAGGTCCAGTGCGGATTCCGAGCAAACCGAAGTACTCAAGACCTAATCTTCACACTCAGACAGCTGAGTGAAAAGGCCCTTGAGTATAAGAGTGAGATCCATCTTTGTTTCATAGATCTGGAAATGGCGTTTGACAGGGTCCCTTGGAGCAAACTTTGGGACTGTTTGGCAAGGAAGAATATTCCAGCACCTCTGATTCATGCTATACAGAGCTTCTACAAGTCTTGCAGAAATTATGTGAGGACAGCAAACCATAAGTCAGAAGAGTTCAGGACCACCACTGGTGTAAGACAAGGTGATATCCTATCACCTTACCTCTTCATACTCCTTATGGACGATGTCATCAAGGCATGTAAGGAGAGAACAAGAAAGTATTCAGTGGGGTACTGGAAGATGAGACAGGTCTATATTTCAGAGCTGGCATTTGCTGATGATGTTGCCCTGATTGCTAAATCAGAGGCACATCTCCAATCCAACCTGCAAGTCTGGAAGGAAGAGCTGGAGAAAAGAGGGATGGTCATAAGCAGCTCTAAAACAAAATCCATGGTGATATCACGAGAAGAAAGAAGACATCAGATTAAGCTGGGAGAACAGGTCCTGGAGCAGGTCGACCACTTTAAATACCTCGGAGCTATTATAGACCGAAAGGGAGGCATCAAAGAAGAGTTGGCCACTCGAAAAGCAGCAGCTGGGAAACTTTTTCAGGCCATAAATCGAGGATTCCTCAGCAAGAGAGAGGTTGGTAAGAAAACGAAGATGGCTGTATACCGCTCCACCTATGTCCCAGTCTTAACATATGGATGCGAGTCATGGGCAATGACTACAACCCATAAAAGCCAGATCCAAACCTCAGAAATGAGGTATCTGAGAAAGGTGGTTGAAGTAACAAGAAGAGACATGGTACGCAACCAGACGATACGTCAAGGCCTAAAATGCCACCCCATACAGACCCAAGTAGAACAGTCCCAACTAAGATGGTTTGGCCATGTCTGCAGAATGGGAGAAGATCGGCTACCACGACAAGCATGGGAAACAAAGAGCCAAGGATCCAGACCCCGAGGACGACCCAGAGTCCGCTGGGAGGACAACATTAGACAATCTTTGAAGGACCGAGGACTAGAATGGAACCAGGCCAGGAGGAAGACAGCCGATAGAATAGTCTGGCGCTCTCTCGTCCAAACCTCTACACCTCACGGTAGAAGGGGAACGACTAAGTAAGTAAAGTCTTGTTGAGGGCAGCGGGAAAGTACGTCAGCTAACACGTTTTCAGTGCCTGGAATAGCTTGGACATCAAATGCGAACGATAGCATCAAAATAGAATAGCGCACAACCCTAGGATTCTTGTGGTTCGATTTCATGAGGAATGACAGAGAGCGCTGGTCTGATTGTATAATAAATCTTGATCCAAGTAGGTACCTCTACAGTTTCAAAACAGCCCATACGATGGCGAGCAATTTTCCCTCGATCGCTGGATATCTTCTTTCTGCGTCAGTCAGCTTCCGTGATATGTACAAGTTAGAGCGAAGTGTACCGTCGAAATTCTGCATCAATACAGCACCGACACCTTTGGAAGACGCATCTGTGCGAAGATAGAATGTCAAATTTTTATTTGGTAGCCTCAATATTGGAGGGGTTGAAAATACATTTTTAATATGAGCTAAGGCTGCTTGGCACTCTTGAGACCAGTGCACATGAATGGGAGAGCCCTTTCTTAATAAAGCAGACAGATCAGCAGTGACATTGGATAGATTCGAAATGAATCGACTGTAAAATTGAATAAGGCCGAGAATACTGCGAACTTGTTTCTTAGTTGTAGGTACAGATATGTTTAAAATCTTTGACACATTAGACAGTTCGGTTTTAAGCAAACCATGACCAACTCTTTGACCAAGGAATGATATTTCTCCAAAATCGACACAAATTTTAGAAGGTTTGGCAGTTAGATGGTGTGAACGTAAAGTGTCCAGCAATGAAGTGAGACCTAAGAAATGATTTTCCCAAGAAGTACTAAAGAGACATATGTCATCTATATATGTAATAATATCAGACCTGTTAGAAAAGATTTTACGCATCATCCTGACAAATGTGGCAGGAGCATTCATCAGTCCAAAAGACATAAAATTCCATTGAAATAAACCCTTAGGTGTTGTAAAAGCAGTGAGGGGCTTAGCAGTTTCAGATAAATGTACCCGCCAGTATCCTTTAGTGAGATCAAACTTAGTGAATAAAAAACAGCTGTAGCAAGTCAAGGCAAAGGATCTTCTAATAAAGGTGAAGGTTCAGCATCAAAGACAGTAATATTATTAAGTTTGCGATAGTCAATACATAGTCTTATATTGTTATCTTTCTTTCTAACAATGACCATCGGGAAAGCAAATGCAGAATTCGATGGTTCGATAATACCCAAACGAAGCATGTCGCCAAGTTCTTTATTAACCTGATCCTGAAAATTGATAAGTGTGGAGTATGGTCGAACTCGAATAGGTCGATGATCCGTGAGAAGGATATCATGAGTGATAACCGATGTGTGACCAGGGATGTCTGTAAGAACATCTGGGAAAGATTGAAGAAGATCAGACACCTGCTGACGTTGGTCGGATGATAAATCCGTACAGATAGAAACATCCTTCCATGTCTCAGTAGCAGTTAAAGGCATGACAGGAAGATCCATAGGTAAGTCTGGAAAAGCACATTCTTCCTCCTGAATCACAGACAGGGAAGAAAAATGAGTAGCATGCCTTGTGGGCTCATTTACTGCATGAAAGACAGCCTGAAGATATTCAGGTCAAGTATGGAATTCTTTGAGCATATTTATATGGAAAGTTTTGTTTTTTCCCTTAACGTCAAGTACATAGTCAGCATCAGAAATACGTGAAAGAACTCTGTAAGGACCCCTCCAGGCAATGAGTAGTCGGTTTTCCTTTCTAGGAAGAAGCACAAAAGCTTAGTCGTTTGTTACGATTCTGAAACTGACGAGCTTTTTCTTTAGCAGTTTCAGAAGATGCTTTCGCCAACTGACAAGCATCAACAATTTTACGTCGAAGGTTAACGACATACTCGTACGATGACTTGGTGTCCTGAGTCATCTCTGAGTCAGTGAGCACATCTTTAATAAGAGACATGGGACCTCTAGGTTGAGCTCCAAAGACAAGCTCGAATGGCGAGAAACCGGTCTGTTCATTTTGTACCTCACGGTACGCAAACAGCACGGCGGGTAAAACCCTATCCCAGTCTTGTGGAAAGCTGACTGTAACTTTGCCTAATAATTGTTTAAGCGTCCTATTTAGCCGTTCTACCATGCCACTGCTCATTGTATGGTATACGGAACTAAAAGATCTGTCAATGTTAAGTTGTTGCATAACACCGGTCATGGCCACGGAGACAAACTGAGTACCTCTGTCCGATAGAAGTTTTATAGGGAAACCTAGCCTGGAAAATATTTGAAAAGAGCGTCAGCCACGTCAGAGGTGGTGATATTCTTCAAAGGTATAGCCTCTGGCCAGCGAGTACACATGTCAATACTTGTGAGGACATACCTGTGTCCTCTAGCTGACATAACAGGAAGTGGGCCAATAATGTCTATGGCCATCTTCTCAAGGGAGGTACAGGTATATCTGAAGCATGCATCGGTGCCATGTGATAGGCTTCCTTTGCTTTGACCTCCTGGCAAGTAACACATGAGCGACAATAAGTAGCAACATCCCTAGATACACCAGGCCAAAAGAAGGAAGAGAGCACCCTGCATCTTGTCCTAGAGTAGCCCATGTGGCCAGAACAATGAGAATCGTGGGCGTGTTGCAGGATATAAGTTCTAAACTGTTTAGGAACCATGACCTGTTGTATAAGAGCCGAAGAATCTTTAAACATTCTGATCAGAATACCATTCTTAAGGATGTACCATTGACGAGGGGGATTATTTACAACCATCTCCTCACCACTTACCAAACGAAAATATTTCCGCAAAGAGTCATCATCTCTTTGCAGTGTTGCAAAAGATTCTTTGTTAATGGTAGCATTAAAATCATGATCCTGATTTTCAGGCACAATGTTATCAATTGCTTGGGATTGTGCTTGAGCCCTTGTTGTTGCTGCATTTGCAGTTAAAATGTTTTGCCGTTTCCACTCAATAATTTCACCAGGTGTACAATCTTTACCACCATGGATACGGCCAACAATAAGATCAGTGGTTGGATTTTTTTAAAGACACACTTTAATTCTCCCTGTAAAAAATGGAGTCGCAATGTGAACAATAGCTGTGGGATAGAACTCTACTGTTCCCCCAAATGTGACACATTTAACAAATTCTTCAGTGGAGCATGATGGGTGGACCAGAGATTGGCGAACTCCCACCGTTGTGTAGCCAGTATCCCTAAGCACAGATCTCTGCGCATCGTTCAATAGGCATTTATGAAAATGTAAGGTGTCTGTGCCACCATGAGCAGCAAGTGCTGTCATTGTAGGAAGTGGATGACCGAATCTTAATGTAGATACCACATTAGGCTGAAATAAAGTTAGGCAATCAGGACACCGCGAAGCAGCATCAAAGTAAAAAAAAGCAAGCAGCGGCGTGATTTACTGAAGGATTATTTTGAGTAGCACTAGATGTATTAGCAGATTGTGCTGAGTTAGCATAATAGTTTGTACGTTTAACACTCCGAGAGCGGAAGGGATGGTTATCATTCTGATTATAATAAGAATAATTCCGGTTTCTATTGTCCTGTGAATAATTAGACCTTCTAGGAGTTGCATATTGGTTACTGTATCTACTACCATTCCAATTTCCTTTACGTCTGAAAAAATTATCATTTCGTTTCCATCCTCTCCGTGGTTGGAATTGGTTCTGTTCTGGTCCCCGAAATTGTCTAAAATTTCCACTCGACGGGGGAGATTGATTATCGTAAGAGTTACCACCTTGAAAATATCCATAGTTATTACCTCTATCACGACCAAAATTTCTATCGAGACTGTGAGATCTTGGTTTTATGTTTTTGTTGTTCCAAGATGATTCTGATGCCACAGGTAGAGCCTCTTTGATGTGAGAGTAAATCACTCATGTACCCGGGTGAGCGGTAATAAACTGTCTTCCCGATTCTTCCACCAATGTCAAATCCGTAGATTTCCGTTCGTGAAGGTATGATAGGAACTTCTGGTTAACAGAAGACAACACTTTGTCTCTGAGCATTAAGTCCATAAGTGCCTCATATGTATGTGGAATTTTCGCTAATTCAACCCATCTGTTGAATGTTAATTTAATGGAAGCAATAAATTCCGAGAAGTCCTTCCCTGCTTCTGGTAACATGATCTTAAAACGCATGCGATAGCCATTTTCATCTAATTGGTAAAGTTTGAGCAATAAAGCTCTGACAGCTTTATAGTTATTCCTACTGGGACCGTCCATTTTACAAATCGAAGTTAGTGCACCCCTGTGAGGAATTCCATCAATCTACTACACCATTCAGATTATCAATTTCATGTGCCTCACGCACAGTCTGAACGCGATTAAGGAAGCAAGAAATATCGTTGAAATCTACCAGATCCTGAAACATGTTTGTTTGAGGAACTTTGACTCTCAGAATTGTTTTGTTTAATATTTAGCAACTTGAGTTTTTCAAGTTCTAAAGATACCATCTTTTCATCATGTAATCTTTTTTTTTTTATCTTCTGCTTCCATCGCAAGTATTTTAAGTTTTTCTTGGCTGGCTAAATCTTCAGTCCTTCTCTTCTCCGCTAATTCTTCAGTTCTCTTTTCTCTGGCCAATTCTTCAGTTCTTTTTTCTCTGGCCAATTCTTCATTTTTGTGTTTCTCATATTCAGCCATAGCAAAGTCTTTTAGGACTTCTCCTTCCATGGCAAAGGCTTTGCCTTGTTTTACAAAATAATCCAAGGTAGCCATTTTGTATCGTAGTATTCGACTTACTTAGTTCATCAAGTATTAAGTTATTGTCAGATTTGTATAATCATTAATATCAATGCAATTAATAATGCAATCAATCAATGGTAAGGAAAAACAATAATGAAAAAGACAACAAATATAAATATAGATAAGAGAAACAAAAATATTTTGGAGCAGGATAAAGCACTAAGAGACAAAAGACTTTACCAGTAAGCAACAAAAGAGAATATAAATGTCAAACTAAAGAGGAAAAATACAGAAATTGGAACACACTTACTGCTTAGTCAGAAAAACACAGGACCAGAGACACGGTGTATAAACATAGAATTTGTATATAACTAAGAGACAGCAAGGAGATACCAACAGATACGAACAAAATTACTGTAACTAAAGCAAAAAATGCTATACAATGACAACGCACAGAACACAAGACGGCACACCTATACAGACAGTGGTTGAAGAAAACCAATCAGAGGACCTAAGTCGCACGGCGAATATCAGCCGGATATTCCACTGATGGACATTTACAAGCAAACCTAACGAAACATCCGGCGTGAGCCCCCTGAATCAATGAGATGAACCTCTTGCACCGAACTGCCTCCCAACCAAACCCACAGGGACAAACAAAATAACAGAAAGGTACAGATATAACATGCAAGAAATAAGAACGAGCTCATACCAAGTTAGCACAGTTCACAAAAATGCACATAAAGCCACTTAGCTTGGGGCCAAAGATGGTGAATCAATCGCACAGCATCTCCTGGACAGGTTGTCAGCGTAGCAAGGGCACATCACAGGTCGAGCATCAATAATGTAGTTACTGGATATCCAAATAGAGCAGGAAGCACGACATTTGCAGTTTTCTTTCAGAAAGTTCACCTTGATAACGTTGGGCCTTGAAAACTTCACAAAACAGGCGTGTAGTAGCAGCCTGATCAATAACATGTACATCAGAACTTGATTTAAACTAGGAGTATTCACTGGGACTCAGCTGTAACGTCTTTCTTCAAAAACACAATGATTTGACTAGTTGTAGCATGAGCAGAAACATTTCGTCACAGTCATATATTTGAAAGTATGCAAAACAGTTCCAGAAATAGTTCAGAATGCATAAACGATAGACGACATGGTGTGGTTTCAATTTTTCCGATGTTTTTGAACAGTCCCAAAAAAAATCGTCCCCAAACTGTGCCACCAGAAACCTGTTGTGTAATGGCTATCAAGGAATGTTATATGCGTGTGACAGTTAGGTTTAGGCTTGGTGAGTATGTCTTCAATCGTTGCTAATGTTTACGCGAATGCCGTAGGTTGGGTAAACGAACGATTAGCAGCATACGTTTAGTCTGCACACAGCCACACACCATTTTAGCTCGTACAACAGTAAGGAAATCACTGAGTTGGTGAAGACTGGTCCACATCCAAATTTATTGACAACAGCTCCAACACATATTCAGCATAATAATAATAGGTAGATTGCATTCATTAAGGTCCAATGTCAGTCCATCGTCGCGAACAACATAAGAGGCACACAGTTCATAAATCTCAATTCTGGCCGTAAGAGACTAGCGTTCAGATTCGGATAAGACCTGAACGAAGTATGGCGGTGTAGAATCCCGCTGTTTTGTTGACTACTACTGTAGAGTAGTGCGTTGTACTGAGATGATGATACCAGGCATGCTCCAGTCTACCCAGCTGTGCTGTAAATGGGTAACTCACTCTAATCCGGAGTTAGGGAAGGCAAAGACAGCGAGGCAGTGTCTGCTATGGGACTACTGTCAAGTAATCGTTCCCCAGGTGGTACTGGTGGTCATCACCGTAAAGGGTAGAGTATTCTTCCTGCTCGTTACACATGAGACAGGCAAGTACAACAAAGGTCAACTCGACCGACGCAGGGTTGTGTATGTATGGAGTGAGAGTGGAAAATACGCGAATGGTGTACTGTTCGAGTTGACACTTGATAGTATTTCACTCACACTCTTATGCAAGTCAAAGATGTTAGGAACCGCTGTTGACGTTTCTATGCTTTTAATAATGACGCACACACTTGGACAGCACGGAATACAGTCATGAGTATGTTGACATAGCAAATCATTAGGTAGTAGAATAGTAGTACATATTTCATGCAGCATTCAATATTAAATAGTCATTCAATGTTCTGGCGGACTATTGCCATATCCCCTAACTGACTGAACGCATCAGTGGGTATGTGTGTGTAAACATACTAAGAGTCCACTGGACGAACTTTTTCCTTGCCTAAGTTCTCCAGCTGTATATGTAAAATATCTAAGTAACAAAGTTAAACCACGGTAAGGGTTTTAATCTTAATGAGATCTCCGTGCCACTGTCTGAATAGTAAGATTCATGATCCGTTCTTTGGACAGTGATCCATAATGATGACAGGAATACAAAATGGCTTCCTTCCCTGAGTTTTCGCTCACTCGCCCAGCGGGAGGATAATCATAAGCCAGAGTTAATTCATAACTTGTACATATAGACTTTCCTAGAGTTTCCATACAGTCCCTTAGTCAGAAGGTTGCTTCATGAAGACATAAGCGCTGATGGAACCTGTCATCTTCATCAATCTATATTTCAACGACCAACGATGCTCGAAAATACGATGTTTCATCTAGGTCTAACCATAAGGAGATCATCAAAGGAAAAAGGGTCTGGCTTTACCTGGAGTCCAAATCTAAACATAATGAAATACATGAGAAGAGTCTCTGACATAACACTCTCGCAGAGACATTCCTTCCTTATGGAAAAATCATCCACAAATCACTTTTAACCTATAACAGGACCAGCCCTAGAAAACACACACCCGGCCATTACGACCAGCTTCTTCGGAACTCACTACAACTCTCTAGGACAACGGATACCTCCGCCAGAGTTCGGTATAGTCCTACCTTAGCATACGAAGATATACAATATAGGACTGAATCTTCTTGTACTAGACAAGTAATACATATAAATTCAGGCCATAAACATATTGAACAAGATCAATCTATTTTCTGGCCCTAACAAACGAGAACTGACATGACTTCCATATTCATACGCCGAATCAATATCAAGAGAGATCATCCATATAATCAAACGTATAAATCAATCATGGATTATCTCGCTTTCCCAAGGGAAGCATTTTCGTACACAATTAAATACAAATATATATTTTCCCTATTAAATAGACATATCGTATATTTGTAATCTGTGCATTCAAAAATATGTATGCAACAGATTACCACACCCCCCGGGGAAAAAAATGGTACTTTTTTTTTTGAAATACATCCAGGAGCAACATACAATAGGCTCACAACGCACGAATAACAATGCGCAGATGATAAGCATTCCAAACAAATGTAACGCCTAATGTAAGGCTAAGTCGTCATATGGCACGACAAGTGAGAATATATCTCAGGAACCAGAGAAAGTTTTTCCCTGAGTATAAATATTTCCAGAGAGGTGTCACCAACGCATACTACAATACTGGCAATGCCACAATTTCTACACTAGTTTATCCAAAAATTTCATCTTAGGTATTTTAACATCATGATTATCAAAGACGAAAAAACATCCAAAGATCAGCGGTGAATATACATCAATGAACCGCTAAGTAGTGATACAATCAATATATATGATACATTACTTATGTATACACATTTTAACATAGCAAAAAAAAAACTGTAGCAAAGTTAGACATGTTAGAAATCTCAGGATCTAACAATTAGGAATTATGTGGGCATCTAGACAAAATGTCTGCCATCACATTTTCTGACCCACGGATAGCTCGCACCGAAAAATGAAAAGGTTGAAGAGCAATCGCGTATCGCGTTGATCTCGCGCTCTTCAGATTTTTACTCTGAATAGCAGTAAGAGCTTTCTGGTCAGTTTCCACAATGAAATGCGCGCCAAGAAGAAATCTTTGAAGTTTAAGGATTGACCAAACCATAGCCAATAATTCACGGTCTAGGACCGAGTAATTCTTCTCTGCGGCATTTAGTTTTCGAGAAATATACATCACAGGATGCAGAGTTCCAGAGTACTCTTGCATTAGTGCTGCTCCAATCCCTGTGGATGAAGCGTCACTACGAAGAACAAATGTCTTATCCTTAGTAGGTAATACCAAGATAGGTGAAGTAGAAAACATAGTTTTAACCTTATCTAAAGAGGATTGAAATTCCATTGGAATAGACCCCTAGGTGTCGAAAAAGCAGTAAACGGCTTGGCGTGTTCGGATAGTGGAACTTGCCAATATCCCTTAGACAAATCAAGTTTAGTGAAGAAATGAGATTTCGATAGTCTTGTAAGTAGCTCTTCTAGTAAAGGCATAGGTTCAGCATCAAATTTCGTCACTTGGTTCAATTTGCGATAATCAACGCAAAGACGTATGTTATTGTCTTTTTTCCGTACAATAACCATCGGCGAAGAATATGCTGATGTGGATGGTTCAATTATTTTTGACTCTATCATCTCATCCAACTCTTTCTCAACCTGTGCTTGAAAATGTATCGGGATAGGATACGGTCTGACCCTTATAGGATTATGGTCAGTAAGAATAATGTCATGTTCAATGACATCAGTTTGACCAGGAATGTCAGTAAGGACATCCTGAAATTGTTGTGACATCGTAGAAACTTGTTTCTGTTTTCCTGGAGATATTTCGGGAGAAATCGCAGCAACATCTTTCCAGGATTCATTAGAATAAGAGGAATCATATGCTTGGAAAAGGCAAATTCACATCCGAGAAAACTCGTTTCCTCATCCTGTATTACTGACAGTGATGAGTATGTCCATGTTGGACTGGAAAATCGTCCGTTGCCTGGAAAACAGGTTGTAAATAATCCGGACGTTCATGGAATTCCGTGAGCATGTTGATGTGGAAGGTTTTACGCTTCCCATCAATATCGACGATATAGTCAACATCGGAAACTTTTGATATTATATCGTACGGACCTTTCCAAGAAATGAGAAGTCTATTTTCCCTACAAGGTAGCAAGACAAATGCTTTGTCACCTGGACAAAGTTGACGCAAACATCTCTTTTTATTGGCAAATTCCCTTGCCTTCTGTTTCGCAAATTCAGAAGAAGCAGTTGCCAATTTGCATGCTTCAATAATCTTGTGTCTAAGAACGATGACATATTCATAAGAGGATTTTGTGTCATCGACAATATTATCAGCAGTTATGAGATCATGAAGTAAGGACATAGGACCTCGCGGTTTCGCGCCAAAGACAAGTTCAAAGGGAAAAAATCCTGTATGTTCGTTGGCGACCTCTCTATATGCAAAGAGAGCCGCGGGTAAAACCCTATCCCAATCCTGAGGATGATCTTCAGTTATCTTACCTAGTAGGTTTTTCAGAGTTCTGTTCAGACGTTCTACCATCCCATTGGACTTAGGATGATAAATACTACTTAAAGATCTCTCTATCTTAAGAGTCGACATTACTTGAGACATAGTATCCGATATGAGTTGGGTACCATGGTCCGATAATATTTCTGCTGGAAATCCCAGACGAGAAAATATTAACCAAAGAGCATCTGCAATATCAGCAGTAGTTATGCTCTTTAGAGGAACAGCCTTGGCCAACGTGTGAACATGTCAACACACGTCAAGATAAATTGGTGTCCTCTAGCAGACTTTATTTTAAATGGACCGATGATGTCTATCGCCATCTTTTGAAATGGTCGAATTGGAATATCTGCAGCATGAATAGGTGCAGCATGGCGTGGACCTCTGGATTTAACTTCTTGACATACCTTACAAGATCGACAATAGATTCGTATGTCCTTATTCACAGCAGGCCAAAAGAAAGACGCAAGAACTCTAGATTTAGTACGGGAAAACCCATATGCCCAGCACAACTGAGAATCATGAGCGTGCTGTAAGATTTTAACTCTCATAT
Source organism: Oreohelix idahoensis (assembly GCA_024509875.1). Lineage (NCBI taxonomy): Eukaryota > Metazoa > Mollusca > Gastropoda > Stylommatophora > Oreohelicidae > Oreohelix > Oreohelix idahoensis. The sequence goes on from JAMPIV010015340.1 coordinate 65,370, forward strand.
TTTTGGGCACTTAGAATTTGAGAATGAGCGGATTAGCGGAGTATTGTACCATACGCCACAAGTACGCCATTTTCATCGTAATCCATAAGTTTACGATTTGTGTGTCTTTATTCGGATCACCTTTGTGTGCTAGCGTAAAGAATTTTTTAGAGAGTAGGATCATCTTCCTGCTGTTTCATAAATGAATCACGAGAAATTTCCAAGGGATCATCTTGGATCTCTGCGCATCATTATCTTCAGAAGGCGAAGTTTGGCGGCATGGTGTTAAGAGCTTGAGCCTAGTAGTAACTACTGCAAAGTCCAGCAGTTTGCACTTATTAGCTATTTTCCCCAATCAACAACTTGTTGCGGAGTCATTCTAAGTTTCAGATCCATGAATTGGCGACCGATTAATAAGATCAGCGATCGGATTCGGGAGAAGGACATGTTCGTAGCACATTTTCCTGTAAAGAAGGGTTGTAGTTCAATGGTTTAACAATGGCAGTAGAAGTACTTTCTCCAAATGTGCTATACAAATTGTTCCCTCGCATTTGATTTCTTTGCCAGTGGCTCGAGAAGGATCTAGAGTGACTTGCACTCACTCCAATGGTTGTGCACCCGGAATCGAAAAGAATTGCAGACCGCCGCGGTAGTTACCATCTTACTTGACCTCTATTCAAACGTAGAGCAACCTCTTCCATCATGCGCGAGACGCATTTAAAGAGCAGGAAGAGGATGGTCCACAGCTTAAAGTAGAAATGGTCTCTCTGGTTGGATTAGAATAACGTTTTGCATTGGTCCACTATCTGAATGCTCTACTAAAATCAACAGCAGAACATTGATACATTACTTAGTATTCTTTCTTATCATAATATGTGTTACCGGCTTCATGAAACTCTTGAGCTTGCAGTTAGTGTTGTGGCTGGTAATGAGACTTTATGTCTGCACTGTATTGTGATCTACCTCGAATATTAATAAACTTTTAGAGTTTTATTAATGACCTCTGTTATAACTCCTATTTGGGTGTTTGTAAATACATAATGTTCAATGATCGTCCCAAATCAATCAACTCATTATAATGAATATCACTGTAATGTTGGTTTTGTTGTTTCCATGATGACGAACCTTGGGTAGTTTTCCTTTTTAGTTACTCCCTTTTGAAGGGAAATTTCTATAATTAGGGGCACCCTGTGTCGAGGACTGTCAGCCCGATTCCAGGTCTTCGAAGAATGATACCCTGGATTTGATGTGGTTACCTTTTGTTTTGATAACTATTCCAATTATACCCTTTTTGTGAAGATTTTTCTTGAGATCCTTGTGGGGCTTGTGTGAGTTGTAAATTATTATTGTATTGAGTCGCTGACGAAACCTGGGCATAACCTCTTTAATGTTAGCCTTGTTGCTTAGGAATCATGTCTGGGTGTTGCTGTGCAGTATTGGTAGCACAAATTCCCTTCTTCCATTTGTTTTAATGTACTTGGTTTACGCGACATGTAAAAATTCTAGTAAATGGATGGTTATTCACGAAGACAAGATTCTTATCTCTGATAGTAAGAAATCCGTATAGAGCCTCAAATGTTTTCTGTGTTTTGGATAATTCAATCCAACGTGGACTAATGTAAAACGTGCATTTTGCAATGAATTCTGAAGAATTCGTACACCTGTCCTCAAGGCTCATTGTTTTTAAACAAATGACGTAAACCTTCTCCAGTGGACAACTGATACTTCCTTATCAAGTGGGAAAACCTGACCTGATTAACCATCATAGTTATCCTTGTCGGCCTCTTCAAGAACAAAACCATAACTTAGTCAGAGAATCCCCTTTTAGATTTTTTCAGACACAACTTGATTCACATACTGTGATTTATCCACACTTTATGAGCTCGACATGCACGTTCAAATCTCTCAAGCCGAAGAACTTTTTTTATCAGGTCACTGGCAGAGAGTTGAACGCTGGTACCTTGACCTTGTAAACAAACTGGTAGGGTTTACCAACTAACCATTAGATGCCTGTTTAACATTACTCAATACTTGTCAATTTCAATTTCTCTAATTCAAACGCATGTTCTCTTATTGCTTTTCTCTCTTCAGCAGCACCCTTTTTTTCTCCTCAGCAGCAGCAGCAGCTTCTCTGTCTCGTCACTTTTTTTCTCTGCCTCTCGGTCTAATTTTTTTGTTCAACAGCATGCAGCAGCTTCTCTGTCTAGTTTTTTTGCTCTGAGTCTCAAATCTCCTTTCCTTCCACTTGCATTCTGCAATTTCTTTTGTTCAGCAGCAGCATCATCAGCAGCAGCTTTTCTCCTCCTCAGCAGCAGCCTTCTAATTTTTTTTTCTTTCTATTTGAAGTCCCTCTTTTTCTTCACCTCAGCAGCAGCTTTTATCTTCCTCTTAACAGCAGCTTTTTTCTCCTCAGCTTGCATCTGCAATCTGATTTAAATTCTCAGCATCTATCTATCTTTTGTTGGAAACTTCTGCTTTCCATTATTCTCATCTTTTTGATTTTTTCTCTTCGAATTTTAATGCAATCAAGCAAATTGAAAGCAGTTGCCCATTCTTCTAACTCTTACCAGTCTATTATCAACTGGGATTTCCCCTGTGCAATTCTAAGTAATCTTAAACTAGTACATCTTGTTCTAAAGGAGAGATCAGTAAACCTGAAAATAATTTGGTTAAATATAATTACCCTATTCCTCTTCAATGGGAGGCAAGTCTGTAGCTTATAGACTTGTATAGTCACTTCACTCTATTTTACTCTCTTAGTATTATTCAAAGACTTTGTACCTAACCTCACTGGGAAGAAGTCCTCTAGATAAGTATCACTTTACCACAACACTGTGTGAAACAAGTCTCTAATAAAGAGCTTGTATAATCACTTTATAATCTAAGTACTCTATAGTATCATATAGTATCTGATTATATATATATTTCCAAGGAATGCAACAACAAGTTTATAATAAGTTGAATAATCAGCTCACAATCACAAATCTCTGTGTGAGACAAAACCTTATATGGTTTTCTTGTTTATAATATAACAAATGATAACCTGTATAAACTGTGGTAAAACAATATCTGTATTAACCCAATCACTGTGGGAGGGACAAGCCTTACAAAGGTTTGTATTACTTCCTTAATGTAATCAATGATCACTGGAGTACCTGTGGAAAATAATATTTTCTATCCCAATTCACTGTGGGAGACAAGCCTTTACAAATGGTCCTTGTACACTTTCTTTATAAACAATAATAATCATACTAGTACTGATCTGTACTATTAATGTAAGTGTTATTCAACTATACTCATATATCATCCTGTCAACTAAAAACATTAACAAAGACAAACAAGAAAAAAGACAATATGAAAACAATTGCAGAAATCAAATTAAATTAAATAGGAAACTAAAGTAAACAGTCACAGAATCGGTGATGATGACTGCAGTGAACTAAAACAAAACAAATGACGGCTACAGTGTATAGATATTAAATTGTGTATAGAACTGAAAGATAGCAAAGGGTAGGCCTACAAATACAAACAAAATCAAAAGAAAAACTAAAAGAACAGAAAAAATATTACAAAAACAAATATGAACACATTGTCACAGCTAACAGAAATAGCAAAATTGTTTGCTAACAAATTTTCTGATTAAGAAAATTTTGTACCTATTGAACACTAGTACCAGACCCAATGGTCACTCAGGGTATACCTTGTACTAGTCGCCGCCCAACCCTTAAACCCGCTTACATATAAACTAACTTAACACACAACAAATAACTTGTAAAACATCAATACATGTAAAACATAAATGCATATAATACAATATTATGTGTTGTGGATAGAATGTGTTGCAAAGTATGTTCACGCTTTCACTTAATTGGCACCAAGCTTTTAATCAGAAATAAACTGGAACTTTTAATCAATTTTAAATTATTGAACTAGTTTCTTTATACATTGTTCAAATTTTTTTGAGCAAATGAGAAGATCCTCCGATGAAATAACAACACTTTGTTTTGTTTAGTAAGGTAATCAAACACTTGTAACAACCAAACAGTTTTATGTCCTTCAAAGTTTTTCAGCTCTGTACTGCAAAAAATGTCAACAAGCATTGACCCAGATTCATTTCAACTTGTCAGAACAGGTCAAGCTGACATTGACTGTATAGTTCCTACTGGTGTTGATGTGGTGTGTCACATTTTGCCAAAATAAAACGTTCTTGTTATATACTTGGTGACTTCAATCACCAAGACTGCGCAAGGGGTGGATGGACCAGGAACTGGCCTACCACTGTAGAATCCCGCTGTTTTGTTGACTACTACTGTAGAAGTATCGTGTGCGTTTGTATGGAAAGATGATGATACCAGGCATGCTCCAGTCTACCTACCCAGCTGTGCTGTAAATGGGTAACTCACTCTAATCCGGAGTTAGGGAGTTAGGGAAGGCAAAGACAGCGAGGGCAGTGTCTGCTATGGGGGGACTACTGTCAATGTAATCGTTCCCCAGTGGTACTGGTGGTCATTACCGTAAAGGGTAGAGTATTCTTCTGGCTCGCTTTACACATGAGACAGGCAAGTACAACAAAGGTCAACTCGACCGACGCAGGGTTGTGTATGTATGGAAGTGAGAGTGGAAAATACGCGAATGATGTACTGTTCGATGTAGTTGACACTTAGATTAGTATTTCACTCACACCATCTTATGCAAGTCAAAGATGTTAGGAACCGCTGTTGGACGTTTGATATGCTTTTAATAATGACGCACACACTTGGACAGCACGGAATACAGGTCAATGTGCAGTATGTTGACATAGCAAATACATTAGGTAGTAGAATAGTTAGTACCTGATTTCATGCAGCATTCAATATTAAATAGTCATTCAATGTGTTGGGCGGACTATTGGCCATATACCCTAACTGACTGAACGCATCAGTGGGTTAGTGTGTGTGTAAAACATACTAAGAGTCCACTGGACGGTAACTTTTTCCTTGCCTAAGTTCTCCAGCTGTATATGTCAAATATCTTAAAGTAACAAAGTTAAACCACTGGTAGGGGTTTTAATCTTAATGAGAATCTCCGTGCCACTGTCTGAATAGTAAGATTCATGATCCTGTTCTTTGGAACAGTGATCCATAATGATGACAGGAATTACAAAATGGCTTCCTTCCTGCAGTTTTTTCGCTTACTCGCTACTCGCCCAGCGGGAGGATAATCAATAAGCCAGAGTTAATTCATAACTTGTACATATAGACTTTCCTAGAGTTTCCCAAACAGTCCTTAGTCAGAAAGGTTGCTTCATGAAGACATGATGCGCTGATGGAACTGTCATCTTCATCCAATCTAATATTTCAACGACCAACGATGCTCGAAAATACGATTGTTTCATCTAGGGTCTAACCATAAGGAAGATCATCAAAGGAAAAATGGGTCTGGCTTTACCTGGAGTCCGAATCTATACATAACAGTGAAATACATGAGAAGAGTCTCTGACATAACACTCTCGCAGAGACATTCCTTCCCTATGGAAACATCATCCAGCAATCACTTTAAACCTCTAACAGGCCCAGCCCTAGAAAAACACACACCCGGCCATTACGACCAGCTTCTTCGGAACTCATACAACTCTCTAGGGGACAACGGATTACTCTCCGCCAGAGTTCGGTATAGTCCGACTTAGCATACGAAGATATCACAATATAGGACTGAATCTTCTTTGTACTAGACAAGTTATACATATAAATGTGGCCATAAACATATTTGAACAAGATCAATCTATTTTCTGGCCCTAACAAACGAGAACCTGACATGACTTCCAGAATTCATACGCCGAATCCAATATCAAGAGAGAATCATCCATATAATCAAAACGTTCATAAAATCAATCATGGATTATCTCGCTTTCCCAAGGGAAGCATTTTCGTACACAATTAAATACAAATATATATTTTCCCTATTAAATAGACATATCGTATATTTGTAATCTGTGCATTCAAAAATATGTATGCAACAGGCGGCCAATGTAAAAATATGCTGACAATTGAATATGATTACCTCAAAATACCGTCACAATACTTCAATGGAAGCTGTAACACTTGACGGCCCATAAATACATCTTAATAGATCGTGGCGACCAATCTCATTAAAAGCCACTGGGAAAATATCGAATAACACATCCAGCACGGGAACATAACAATGGCACGCATAGTCAAGTCTGTTGACATTTTGAAAAGCACGGGAAACTGACCGTTCGGCTGCGCATGAGCAGACGATACATACGTCTCATTATATATATGTAGCTAATGCGGACAGCTGTACTTCAGCAAAGGATTGACATACGCCTGTGCGCAAAAGCCTTACACAACAGTGATGTTACTACTCTTTATGAACCTCACCTTCTTAGGGACATGAATGTTTGGAGCAGAGGTCCTATTCTAATCTTTCTCTCGCAGCAATTCCCCCGATAACGATATGGAAAGTTAAACATGGAAGGATGCTATACTGATTACCTATGCTTACGAAAGACAATGATCTGTAAGAACCAAATGGTTACAGACCAATCAGCCTTTTAAGCTGTGTATGAAAATGATGGAAGTGTATGAGTTAATACCAGACTGATGTGGCACATGGAAAACAAACATCAATTAACCATTCAACAAGGAGGTTTTTGGCAACACACAAATCCACTGAAGATCAGATCCACACATATAGCTCTGGAAATCGAAGATGCCCTCAACGAAAAAAAAAACACTCTAAGTGGTTTGGGTAGATTTGGAAAACGTTTCTGATAATTGTCTATGGAAAGGGGGGAGAGATTGAAAGTCAACTGTACAGGGACCTTGTTTGTGGAGAATGTACAAATGGATTTGGCCACTACCTTGAGAACAGAATCGCCAAGTAACAGTTACATTAGGGAAAGACTAGTAAAAAGTGTATATTAGAGCAGGGGGTCCCACAAGAGGTCCTATCACCTACACTGTTCCTTGCATACATAAATGACGTAACAGAAAATATTCAAGAAAGAGAATAACACACAATGCATCCCGTTTGCAGATGATTTAGGCCTTGTGGGATCCTCTGGAAGTATATCACTACTGCAAACATGCAGATGCAGGCAAGCATTAACATCACTGGAATAGTGGGCCAAACACATGGCTCATGAAGAAGATAAATGAATGGAAAACAACATTACACTGTGAATGATAACCCTTTCGCAAATAAACCAAGAGCTCAAAACTAGTACTAAACGGAGAAAATCTTACATTCAATGACAATTCAAACTACCTTGGTATTACGTTTGAATTGCCGTGTCTGACTTTGAAAAGGACACGTTGACGAAATACGGATGAGGAAAAGGCAAAGAATAGCATTATGAAAACAAAAACTTGCTGGAAAACATCTTGGGGTTCAGATGAGGAGAGTTCTAAAGGCCGTTTACACAGTACCGAGTGAGACCAGTCTGTGTATGGCATTACAGCCATGGGCAGCAGCTGCTAAGTCAGGACTTTCGATAAATTCAGCATGACTCGAAAATCAAGCAATGAGAATTATAACGGCAATAAAGAATTCGTGAAATAATTGACTTCAGAATGTCATAAGAAGTAAAATTATTGATCAAAAGGTGAGGATGTTTGTTTTCTTATATTCTCATTCTTTCTCCTAATTAGAAAAAAAGAAGAATTTAATTTATTTTAATCATCTGAAGATATACATGGCATACGCATCGTCAATATTGGTCGTTTTGTTATAAATTTCTCTATAACACTGACTAACACAAAAAATTTTTCTTTCTCTAACATTTCTTTGTTTTTCTGATCACTTTTATTGCGCTGTTTTTAAATCTGGAAACCGTTTTTCTCTATCAGGTCGGGATCTCTAGAAATACGCAATTGAAATTTTTTAACAATGCATACAGTATTACAACATCATTCGTACAAGAAGTATAACAGTTATGTAGGCTTGAATTTCTTTGCAGTCGACTTTCGTCGGTGAATGGCATGTGGTACATCGCGATGAAGCAACCAACAATAATCGGCAAGCATGGTCACACTCCACCGTCCTTGATAACGTGACTCCATTACGGCGATATCTTGATGGAATCGTTCTCCATGTTGATCGCCGACTTCGCCAAGGTTGTCAGGGAAAAAGTCAAGATGCGAATCGAGCAAATGGATTTTGAGGGACATGTTACAGCCCATAATTCTGTATGCATCTATGCACTGCTTAACAATATGCACATAGTCGACAGATTTGTGATTTCCCAGAAAGTTATCGACGATCGATTTGAATGCCATCCATGCGCGAAGTTCACTACCAAGTAACAAGTTCTCGAATTGTTTGTCTGCAATAACTTTCCTAATCTGAGGTCCTACAAAGATACCTTCCTTTATCTTTGCATCGCTAACTTGCGGAAACTTTTCTCGAAGATAAGTGAACTCTTTGCTCGTTTTATCTAACGCTTTTACGAAATTCTTCATGAGCCCCAACTTTATATGTAACGGTGGTAAAATGATGCTATCTTTGTTAACTAATGGCTCGTGTATTACATTTTTATGCCCGAGCTGCATAATGTTCCTGTCTGTTGCGGCTGTTCCATTCACATAGGAAGCAACAAAATTTAGTATACCCAGTCTGCATGCCCATGAGAATTGCAATGACCTATAGGTCTCCACAAATCCGCCATTGGTAGTCATTGTACTTTAGTTTTGCCAAAAGTATAGCCATATTGTCATAAGTTTCTTTCATATGAACAGAATAGGCGACTGGAATTGATGAAAATAAATTTCCGTTATGCACTAACGCGGCTTTTAGACTAGTCTTGGATGAGTTGATGAAAAGTCGTCATTCGTTGACTGTGTGCTCATGACCGAGGTGCACCATTAGACCGTTTACATCTTTGCAATAGCAAATGTCATCATCCATCTCAAAGTATTGAACAAGTTCTCTGTGTCTATGACGAAATTTAGACATCGGAGTATTGGGCGCTAAAAGATTCCATTCTTTGAGACGCGAACCGAGTAATTCCTCTTGTCCTTTGGTAAGAGCGAGATTACGTATTAGATCTGAAAGTTCTGAATGGTTAATTAAGTGAACACCATCATTCACCGGTATATAATCCGAGTCAGAATTAGTTTCTAAAGCAGGTAAACTATCACTTTCTGATGGTTCATTCACGTCCAACGGATATTGTTCTGGTGGAACTGGGATCAGACACGTGATTGGATCATGAGGCACTGGTTTCGAAACCGATTCAATATTTGGATAAACCACAGACTTTCTAGTGTTAAAAGTGAAACCATGGATATTTGTCAAGCAGAAGTAATAATCAGTAGCGTGATTTGTCGGTTCACGCCATATTACTGGCACTCTAAATGGCTTCGACTTACGCTTCAGCGATTTTCGTAACCAACCTGCCAATGTATTTGCACAAGTCGAACAAACTGCATTTGGCTTCCAAGATTTATTTGCATCATCAACTTTCGAATCGAAATAAAGTTCATATGCTTTCTTTAGTAATGGTGTAAAGTTTTTTTCTGGTGAACACGATCGGTAAAATATCCGCACACGTAACAGAACAGATCAGCCGAATTTCTACAACTTCTAGAAGCCATATTTCGCTCACAATTATTTCAAAATACAGTAACTATTTGAAAAATAGCGTAACATATGTCATGCATCTTTTAGCAGTATAAAAAGTAGAATTATTTTGCATTTTATTAATTTCTAATAAGTTATATAGTAAAAATGAAACGAAGCAAATAACAGTTTCCCAAAAATATATTTATTCACAAATATCTTAAGAACCCAATGTGATAGAGATAAACGGATTTCAAATTTGAAATCAGCGCAAGAAACTGACCTAAGAACACTTATTCTTATATAAGAAAGAAAAATGTTGTTTGTCAGTGTAATTAAAATTAATCCCTTGTCCAGATGAATGTGCTCTATACATCAGTGCAGTGATCTAAGAATTCTAGGTTTTACAAGCTTTTCTATTCTATTGTCTTGGAGAGGGATGGCACATTACCCAGTTACCGACATCTTTGCTTTACGAACACTTTTAAGCGAGGCAGGAAAAAATCATTTACATTTATGTTTTATTTGTTTACTTTTTTTCTAAATTTTTGCAGACGCGGAAGTCGCTATTGAACGCATGTGCAGTAAGGATAACGACCCGAGTAATAATGGGTTATATCTTTCAATCTTGGAAGGTAAGGATAAGATATGGAAACCTCACCATAGGAAACATTACAATTATTTAAAATGAAGTTAACTTTCGATAAAATATTTACTTTTAACTTTCTATGGCTCTGATGATGGGATTTTAGGGAGCAGATCTTGCGGCAGAGATAAAACTATATAACGGTTGGATTTATTCCAAATTCAAAATACTCTAAAACCTGAAACAAGTCTTGATTTTATCAAGGCAGGTTTTTTTATTTTGTATTTTTGTTGAGTAGATCGTTACAGTGCTTGGGCTGCCTCATAGCACTGTAACCACATAACTGGTAACCACGCCACTTGTAACCAAATAATGAAGGAAACCAGAGTCCTGCGGATAGTAAATAAATAAGTAAATAAATAAATAAAGGTAATTTACATGTACTCGTTGGACATAAAGGATGGCACTCGACAACAGAAAAGAAAATATAAGTGATAGGCTGACCTGGAATCGAACCTAGGACCAACCAGACGGCGCCATCGCCTTGCTGTGACAGTACATAGTGAATGGACGCTGAGCCAATTTTTGCACTTGTAACCACAACACTTGTAACAACAACACTTGTAACCAGAACACTTGTAACCACAACATTTGTAACCACATTACTTGTAACAACAAAACATGTAACCACAACACATGTAACCACTACACTTGTAACCTCATCACTTGTAACCACTACACTTGTAACACAACACTTGTAACCACAACACTTGTAACCACAACACATATAACCAGAACACTTGCAACCACATCACATGTAACCAGAACACTTGTAACCACACCATTTGTAACCACGGCACTTGTAACGACTCAATATGTATCCACAACACATGTAACCACAACACTTGTAACCACAACACGTGTAGTCACAACACTTGTAACCACAACACTTGTAACCACAACACTTGTAACCACAACATTTGTAGCTACAACACATGTAACCACAACACTTGTAACCACAACACATATAACCACAACACTTGTAACCACAACACACTTAACCACCGCACATGTAACCACAACACTTGTAACTACAACACATGTAACCACAACACTTGTAACCACAACACATATAACCACAACACTTGTAACCACAACACACTTAACCACAGCACATGTAACCCCAACACTTGTAACCACAACACATGTAACCACAACACTTGTAACCATAACACTTGTAACCACAACACTTGCAACCACAACACTTGTAACCACAATACTTGTAATCACAACATTAATCAATCTCTCTATGAAGTAGAACATACCTGCACGAAGAATTCTTGACGTGCTCAATCAAGCCATGCGTGTCATTACGCATTCTTTTTAAGAAAGAAGCCTCGTTCTACTGGTTGTACACCTTAATTTGTAGTCAAATCATGTTTTTATTGCTTCAGTGGATGGATCAGGTTTTGTAATGTAACATGATTTATGTATTAAGGTGCTCAAGATAATGCTAAACATGTGTGTGTGCTAGTTTTTTGTCAATCTGACATGATATTATAATTCACCAACAGTTCTCCTCGGAGTCCGTACAAGTTCCAATCAAAAGTCTCCTTGGGTATTAGGCACTGACGCAAGTAGGTCTTATTTTCTGTTTAAAAGAACTACCTCTCTCTCTCTCTCTCTCTCTCTCTCTCTCTCTCTCTCTCTCTCTCTCACTATATATATAAATAATATAACGAAGGTCGTATTTATCCTTAACTTTCTATTTTTCTGCGTTCTCTATTGTTATCTTCATCTTCCTTGTTTGTCTTTGTTAACATTTAATATTGTCAGTTTCTGTTTGCTGTTAATTATTTTCTAATTACTTACCTTCTCACATTCACTTACCAATATTCTTCCATTCTTTTTATTCATTCTTTTCTTATTTTTATCGTTTGTCTTGTCGTTTCGTTTTTCGCATGTACTACCACATTCTCAGGTACTTCAGCAAATAAGTTTGCTATTTGTCTTGGAATATTTAATGGGGAAAATAAACATGTCTTGTACTGCAATATAATTCCACCTTTGTGTGGAACACAACAAAGTAACCTTAAGTCTATGTCTTCCTCCAGACAAAGATCAATTGACGTCGGCCTTTAACAGAATTACCAACAGCGGCTTAAGTACGAAAACAAAGAGAACAGTCTGTAACGGTAAGAAAACAAAATGTTGTTGTGAACTGAAAGAAAACGAAATGTTGTTGTACTTAACTTTTATTGTGAATTGTAAGAAAACAAAATGTTGTTGTACTATACTTTTGTTGTGAACTGCAAGAAAGCAAAATCTTCTTGTACTTACCTTTCGTGGTGAATTGTAAGATAACAAACTTTTGTTGTATTAACCTTCTGTTGTGAATTGTAAGAAAACAAAATATTGTTGTACTTAACTTTTGTTGTGAATTGTAAGATAACAAACTGTTGTTGTACTTAACTTTTATGATGAATCATGTCTTGTTAATACACAGTAATGTGCTTTTGTAATATCATAATATATTTGATAAAGTTGATATTTAGTTGGATATAATATATGTTGATAAAGTACACCAGAACACTCCTAGGCGGGAAGACAGGCGTCTATCATCATCAGTTGACAAGATCCCTATGGTGTTGCCTGCCCCACTGTAGTGTATGGAATGTCAACTTGACCTACGCAGTGTTGTGTAGACATGGATGGAGTGTATAATGTGCGAATGATGATAAGGGTTCGTGTTGTTGACAAATGTTCTCTTCTCACACTCATGTATGACCGGAAGTCATCGACACCAACGACTGTGTACCTTTTCTAAAGTTTAATTGGACGTACACACTCGACAGCACAGATAGTGACAAATCACAGGTTGCCATAATACATCATAGTACAGTGGACAAATGGTCTTGCAATGTTACATGGGCACTCATGTAGAATAATAGTATAATGGACTGTCAATAGCCAAGCACTCAGTATCGCCCATACATATATCATCTGACGTCACTGACTGAGCACGTCAGCTTGTAAACAATATTTCAGATGACTTCTAAACCTAATCTCGTTTAGCAACGATTCTTCAACATAATGTTCAGCACATATTTTTCCATATAATAATATTGAACCGCTAACAATGGGTTCTCATGTGTAGCAGTGATCTCTGGACTGATCAAGCGATAATACGGGCATCCCTTTTCTCTTCTTGAAAGTCCTACATGTTTTGGTTCCAAGATGGCTCCACTCGTGAACTGTCACTCACGTTTGAATACAGATAATGAATCTGTTCTAAAGTTAGTCATTCATACAACATTTCGTTGCTCTGTAGATTTGGT
>JAMPIV010015341.1:0-107500 GCA_024509875.1 Oreohelix idahoensis
GGGAAAAGTGAAGGACATGCCGGGAGCAAACATTATTGAGTCCTCACATTGAACTGTATTTGACTGTTGCATATTATTATGATTTTGTATTAATTATTTTATATTGGAAGATGTAAGGAAGCCTTAGTGTTCCATGAACACTCTTCAACATGCCTAGAGCGTTTATAATTTAGAAAAGAAAAGAAAAATCATATAAAAAGAGATGTGGTTACTCAACGTTATTGTATTGAAGTAAACTAGGTAAAAGTACAGGGACGTATCTGCCATAGGGACCTGAGGTGTGGTCACAGAAAGGTGTGAGTCATATAATTAGGGGCTGATGCACATGAATGCACACGAGGCTGACCCCATACCATCATGTATACATAGTGATAAGAAATGGTGATCAGATATGAAAAGGCCAGGGTGTCTTTTTATTGCAGAGTTTTTATTTCCTGTTACCATCCGGTGACAGGAAACCTGATGAGTGAGTGAAAAGTGAAAAGTCTCCATTTAAAAGTTGCTGTCAGCTGATAGCCTGAAGGAGCTTGTGTGTGGGTGCTGATCTATTATATCTGCAACAATATCCTGACTTATTATCGTCATACCAAGAATCCCAGGTGACACGTTAACAGCATAATAAACTGGTTCTTATAAAAATAAAACTGAATTATATGGGGGAATGATAGAAACAACAGCTCCTCATAACAAATGACTATCACTAGCAGTTATTAAAGTTTTAGTCTGTGAATACACCTACAGGAACTCTATATAATAACATTACATTCATAGGACCAAGCGTCCTTTTTTTTTTGTTAAAGCATTATATGTAAATATATTTCCTCATTTTCAAAGACCTGTCCAAAAGAGTTGGCGGGACAGGCAGATTAAATTGTACAAAGAAAAAACATTCCAATTTTAAAGAAAACTTTAACCACTGCCTTATTCATTTTCTTATAGTGAGTTAAAGTGTATTGTGTTGATGTTCTATCATTTTCATTTCATCCCTAGACACTAGAGACATCATACACCAGCCACTAGAATCAAAATTCGAACTGTGTGAGATCTAGGGAGGTAGCGTTAGGTTCCCTGATAATATATCATCATCATCATCTCTTTTATAGTCAGGGACCTACATGTGCTTGACCTCACACAGTTAACACAGACACAACTATCTTTCTTGTTAGGTATAACATCTTAACCTCCCCAGCAAATTACACTAGGTACACCAGTAATAACGTCTGTGAACGTTAATCATAAAGGCTCTTCAACCAGCCAACATTAATCATTGTGACGACGAATGTCCAACATTTGTTTATGTTTATTCCACAGTTTTCACAAGACAACTGCACGGCATTCTATGTTAGGTATTTTCCAAGATACGCATTTTAGCAATCCAATAATAGTATTACATGATCCCCTTTTTCCATATACTTAAAATATGAACACATCGAGTTATTACAAAACATTTCCCATTGAACATGTTCCAAAGAACTACCAGCTAGGTAGCATACACATATGACCCTAACAGGGTAAACATCAACTCTCTTCTGTTTCTATCCCAAACATGTTCACGTCATGTGCGAAGTACACATAGTGACAATTCTTTATCGTGCCGCGCTTACCAGCACCATTCTCTGACATGTGGCGTGCTATAGACAACGCCACACAGAGGCTCTGGAGGTTGATGTAAATCTGATAGTTTAACCTTTCTATTCAAACAACACATTCCAGATGCTTCAGTTTTAAATTACATGGCTCCGCAATGATTACATATTGTATCCATTTTTCCTGTCACAACTTTTGAGTGAAACTCGTAATCGAAATTGTGATTGTAACCAAATGCTGCCAATTTCATATCAGAGTCTTTAAACGCTTCCCTTAATTTATCACATCTTATTCTATTATGTTCAAGTCGCTCATCATGCTGTTGAGGGCTTTCCTTAGCCCTGGATTCGGCATTTCTAATTCGTTGTTTAGTAAGTCGCGCTTCATGCTGTTGAGGGCTCTCCATAACCCTGGTTTCGGGCTCTCTAATTCGGTTTTTATTAAGCCGAGTTCCATGTTCTTGAAGAGTCTCAGTCTCTCTTACTAATTTAATTTTCTTAGACTTAGGATTGATTTTTCCAATAGATTTTCTTTTCTTTGGTGGCATGTTAGAGCTATATTGTTTTAAATCACACTGTGGCAGGCTAAGCAGATGGGTACTCACGTTCAACAATGGAAATAGAAAATCTCAAACAAATTAACATGAATAAAATTTGAAGCAGCTGCTACATCATGGCGTGGACTGTCGGAAGTTATTTAAACAACCAGACTAAAGCCAGGCATTATCTAAATTTTAGTACTAAGCGGGGACAAAGGTCTATTAAAAAAATTCTGAATCACCGACATACCATAAGTGAAAGCGAATGAATGCATAAATCTGCTTTTTCAATCAAAATAAACATACATTCACTTGAATTGAATACATATTTGACAAAAAGCCACCAGCTTATTTTTTTTTTTTTTTTTAATCAAAGCAGTTGAAATCAAATTATGTTACCTGGCAACATGTGACAAAATTACTTCCATTTAAACGGTCCTTCAACCATCATAACTATTTAACAATTTTGTTTTCTGCAACAACTAAAGTTTTTACTATAAAATAACTTACAAATAATTGTAACGGAAAAAAGTGACTATCGAGGGAGTTTGGTTTTTACATATGTTGATTCAGTTGTTTTACAATTTAAATTCGTTTGACCACGCATTTTAAAAATGCTGTAAAAAACAATACGCACAGTGGATGTTGATCGTCGCAGAGCATTCATTGGTTTTAATATTTGTATCGATACAGCTCTGATGTAATTTGAAACCGCGTGGCAAAATCAGTGCTATTAAAATTACATAGTTAAAAAATAGGAAGTGATTCGTAAAACTGGGTTTTTTTCTTTCTATTTCCTATTAAAGTAAAAGTGAATAGTTAAAGGTGTTTCATTATCTTGTAAAATATGCCAACGTATAGTTATTAATAACATACATAAAATATTAGTTTTAACATTTGTGTTACGTCCCTTGATATTTTTTTTATATCTATTTATTTGATTACGACCCCTGAGAATTAAATATCTTCTTTACATTTTATACGAAAACAGTAAATACAATGTAAGTCATAATTACAATATTAAATGATTAAATAACTGCATGGCGTTACTCGGCGGTAACTAAAGAGACTATCTGCCAAAATTCATTAAGAAATAATAAGGCATGCGGATTTGTATTAAGAACATACATACATACTTTGCCTTTTATTTATATAGATAAAATAAACATTCCATGGTTCCCTTCAGCCTAAGTAATTCTCCCAAAAATAACTTTCTCCTTAAAATTCAGGGTTTAGCAAACACACGACATTATTAGGATTATGGAAATAATTTACATCTAATAAGTCAGCATCTAGTTAAATGATAACCCAATTATAACCACTAACAAACTAAGTGTCGCTTAACAAATTAAGTATCTTTTAGCTTTTGCGTGACAGAATTACGATGACTCAATTGCTAGAAATTATACACACGTTAATAACTAGGCATATAATATAGTAACAGTGTAAGCTTACCCCAAGACACTAGGAAATAAAGTAGAATCCAATGGGTTTTTTTTTCGCACTATGGTAAGAATTCTCTGTTTACTCCGGTCATCGGGTTTCAACGTAGTGTGTCTAATGTTTAAAACTTACAGCATGTATAGCCATACTCATGACGCTGAATTTAACACCTGGCACACGACGTTTTTGCACGGTCATACCTAGCGAATCTTCAAGGAATTAACGTTTCTCTGATTTAATTAAACTATTTAGTTTGCTCGCAAGCACAGAGGCCTATAAGTTCCCCGTGGACGAACAAAGTGCCGCTATGTAGGTGTGGTCGTTGGGTAATGTTATTCTATCATGACGGTCATTCACTAGAGTGGGCGTCAACAATATGCAGGGGGTTTCCGGAGAGGTTTCTTTGAGAATTTTAATGAGTGGCAGATGTAAAACAAAGAAGACGGCCGCCAGTTGGCAGTCTGAGCTGAAACAGACCAGCAACCAAGAAGAGAGAAAGACCCGAGATACGAGAAATGAAAGAATAGAGGTCGCAGAGCAGACTAGAACATAAAATTTTTAAGGGGCTGGCCCTCACAAATTACGAAGACATGACAAGAGAACATTTGTACGGGTTGGATAGTCTAGATTAATTGCCATACCGCGACATATGCCCACCGTTCAAATACGTGATCCATTGACTAAGGGAAGTAATTAGATTGTCTACATTCGTCCACTTATGTTCGTGAAGATCTATTCACATTTATACCTGTCCCTAAATCTATCTTATCTTCCAGCTTACTGCTTTGAGTGGCTACAAATGTTCCCTTCTTTCCTTCTTTTTCTATCATTCTATGTGAGAATGGGAGTTTCCTTGGCCAATCTGCCATGTCTATTCTCGGGTGAAGTTCATGTAATGCCTGCGGCTGACACAGCCGGGGGCACATCATTGGCCAGTGAACTAGTAATCAACCGGTTGCGTGACTTCGTGCCTTGGTTCTGCACGGTACGTTTACATTTCACATTCCCGTACCTGTCTGACCTCAAATGTCTACGGACTAACGGTCTGGCCCTACCATCCTGAGTTCAGGTAACCATTGTTGATCAAAAATTGTAATCCGGAACTGCTACGAAAGCGGAGATAACGAAACACCTATTGTTCACTCGGTCACTTTTGAAGAAATAGAAACGAACAACAAACAAAAGGTGGCGTTCCCGGAGAGATTTCTCGTGAAATTTTAATGAGTAGCAGGTGTAAATCAAAGAAGGCGGCCGCCAGTTGGTGGTCTGAGTTGACACAGACCAGCAAACAAGCAGAGAGTCACAAATTAACATAAGTTAACAAAATTCGATCAAAGTTATAATGATTTTAAGACAAGTTAGTGCAAATTATTACAGGTAATGTACTCAGTTACGGATCAAAGTCCTTTATGTTAGAATTAATTTGTTGCCTTCATTGACAGAAGTTTACTTTTTATGTGCTGAATTTTTATTCAATTTGTAATAAAATAATAACGAAATATTAAGTTAGCTGTAAGTGAATTAGTTATTAAACAGTAAGTGAACCATGAGTGAAGTTGGATTCGGTCCTGGTAGACGTATCTATAAAATATTGGTTTCGTAGGCGCTTTTAGACAGTATGTGAGCTGTCTGTCTAACGTTTTAGTTGCAGCTTTGATTTTAGACAATGTTTGTAAATACATTTTCTTCTTCGAGCACATGTAAGGGTTGTTTTCTCTGTACACTGTGTTCAGGGATTAGTCCGACTTTGCGTATCGTAAAATTTTGTTTGTTATAATTCCAACAATAATATTAGACCAACACAGTTTTAATTGTAAGCATCTAGTATAAGCACATAATATCATTACCTGCGACTGTGCAATACAAACATTGCAGCGTCTGTTAACTCTCCGTATATGTGAAGTGTTATAACCGTAAGCGATTCGGTGACCTCCTATCTCAACTTTACTGTCAACAACCCTTTAGATCCTTCTTGGATAATAAGGACACGCGAGTTTATTTAATATCTTTTCTTTCAGGATCAAATGCGCCGTGAACAAAAATGAGTCCAGCTTTCCATACTGTTACTGTATTTCGCATGCTGTCAGCCATATTAAGTAAACATGATCAGTTTGTCAAACTACATGGGGTAGAGTAAACATTTCATTAGAGTGCCTCGGTGTTATTAAAAGCTATACATTAATACTGGCACACAGGTATTAGTAAGGTCATTACATAGCGGCAACGTATTTAAATCCGTCAAGAAGAAACATAACATTTCGAGGGGAAAGCTAATAAATCGTTGTCTGTCCGATGATACAGAAAATGTTTATATGCATAGATATACTTTTATTTTAAATCGTGTGTAACTACCCAAAATTGATCTTACCTTCGTATTCTTAGAAGATTAATGCTTCTATTCTAGTACTAGCTTTTACTAAGCATTATTCGTGAAAAAAAAAGAACTTAAAATATCCTTTCAATAGTAAGGGATATCCTGACATTTATACTCGCACTGATCGTATTATTTTTATTGTGAATAATATTAGCTCGTGGCCTATTCCTAATACTGAAATTTCTATCTAGCTTGTGGTGGCTGCATACTAGCGCTGATTACTGTTGCTGATGTTCTCTCTGAGAGTACAATTACATAAGTGATTTTAGCTTGGCTAGCCAATTCATTTATCCATTTCGCATTATGCCCACGCCTGTCCAATCCGGAAGCCGCAGTAGCATAGTGGTTAGTGCACTGGCTTCCTAGCGCAGTGGTCTATGGTTCGATCCCCAGATGAGGCGGGAATTTTTTAGGCCACAAACGGCTCCTGGGTCGACCCAGCCCCAAATGGGTACCAGAGCAACTCTGGGAAGGTTAAGGCGGCCGGCGTGATGCCGACCACATCACCCCTCGCTTGCCGACGGTCAAGATAATATGGGCCTAACACCATATTCCCAATATGCCTCAATGGGCGTGTAACGGGTTCCTTTACCTTTTTTTGTACAATCATAGGTGAGGTTTTAGAAGAGAACTACGTAGTATGAATTCGGAACGTACATATATTTTGTCACTTCATCTTACTTTTAATGAAAACTGTTAACCCTTCCCCAAACATTCCGTCTCCGCTTCATGGTACATTTCCATGGCATTTATAAGCCCGTTACGCCGACTCTGTGGGAAGGGTCGATTAATACGCAGGAGGTACGCAAATGTGGGCTTTCTCGGGTCTGAAGTCTCTAATTCGAGAAAGTTTCTCAAGTTGCAGAAGGAGGAAAACAGAGACAGCACGTCTACAATAAGTATTAGAACATAACAGAAGTGAAATCTAAAGACAAAGTTTTTCTTTCTGTTTTACTTAATTTACTTAGATAATTCGCTGAGAAATAAACCTCAAATCCCCGCCTTGCTACACTTTCTACAATCGTAAAACAAGATCATTGTTTGATTAATAGACTGGTTCAGTAGGTAGGATAAAAAAAAACTTCAGCTGAGGATTGAGGTACGAGTTACGCACAAAAATATGGTAAGTGGGCGAAATTAAATGGTGTGACATTAGTTGAGGTAAAGAAGCTGAAAGCATAAGAATTCATAGAAAGATTAACGAATTGAGCGAATTCATTTCGTCATACACATTTGTAAGAACATCAAGAGAGGTCACAAACTCTATGCTCTGCATTTTATTCACTATTGAGGTATTAGCTTTATTATCCCCCTATCTCTAATCATAATCTTCACTTAAACTCCACAGTCGTACTGCAAGTACATTATGTGCTAATTTTCACATAGAGACCTATTAGTGTTGTGGCTTGTCGGCATCACTGTCCTTACAGAAGATTGTGCGAAACATGTCTCTGTATTTACTGCTCATACGATAGTATATAAAAATGTTAGCAGAAGAATTGATAGATTCCAACAAAAGTCCCACAAAGCCAACGACTATACCAATGTTTACGTATTTACCACCAATAGTCAATGCTGGCTCTAATGCCACGGCCAGCATAATAATGCTGCCAGGAACGAAACATAAAATATAGAGCGTAGAAATCATCACAACCATTTTGGCTACGTTTTGGTTACGGACTGAAAGTTCCAAGGCACTTGTGGAGGTTTTCCGCCAGTTTGTTCTTTTATGTAGATTAAAAGCCAGTATCACTGTACAGGCAGTCAGGACGACAAAGGCAGCAAATGGCAATAAAAAATTGTTGGTTGCAAAAGATAATGTCTGAACATTTTCTCGATCTTTAGTTATAACAAGACCAAAAATAGTTCTGTTTCTCTGAGGAGAAAATTTCATGTCCAGTCTGTTCACAAAGTACAACGGGGCGTCACTTGATAGGAGAATTATAAAGACAGAGACGATGATGATCTTCACTCTTGTTGGTGTGACATAACCTTTTACCTGTAGAAAAAAAAATGAGAATGTGCAAACGTGACCATGTAATTGAATATGTAATTAAAGAGCACTGAAAATGAAAAACATTGTTAACCATGAAATAACAACAGAAAGTTATAAATAAATGAAAAACATTGTTAACCATGAAATAACAACAGAAAGTTACTAATTTATAATGAAGGATGCCTGAATTGGGTAAATGTGATTTATAAAAAATAAAAATATATCTTATTATCAGCAAAAAATATAATATATAACAGGGGTTCCAAAGATTGTCATAGCTGGGAGTTGTAGTGAGGATAAGCTCTGACTGCAGGTAAATGCTTCTATGCCACGCGCCTCAAATAGCCTCTGACACCAGCTTCCGGCCTTCGTGTGTAGCTCAATTTGAGCCGTCGGAACTGTTTCCACTAACGGGAGAAGGGGCGAAGGCGAGTTACTGGCGCCTTAAAACTAGTAGCTTCAGGCAGATAGGGCTCATGATCCTTGGTTGGTAGCTTATCTAAGAAAAGGTAAAATTCTGAATTATAACCACCCCTGCCTATCGGGAATATCCATTTATGGGAAAGGCTGCGGGAGTAAACCCTGAGGATAAATCCGGAGTCGGAGTCCCTAAGGTAGTCTAATGTTGATTCAACATTATTCTGGCAACTCCTGCGACGTGGCTGGTATCAAACTGCATTGGCTACTGCCGTTCCTTTAGATCTGCCGGCTGCGTGGAGAGAGGGAACATGCTGCATGAGCAACAGCTTGATCTTCATATAACTGTGCTCAAGCTCACGCCCTGGAGAGGACACTCCAGCTTCAACCTATTGGTGTCGGCAAAACACGGGAAGTAGCAGTTACCGGTTATAAGCATTTTGCCCAATTGGCATAGGGCATGGCGCCAGGGACTACTTCCGACAGTGGGAGAGGTTCTATGATCTCACTGGACAGCTACTACCCTATTCAAGCTGGGCAGCCCCCCAGTCAATTAGGTGTTGTCCCGACACTGTCTGCTTTCCCACTGGGTGCATGGGGATTAGGGTCAAACCCGAACTGTGGACAGAAAATTGTGTATCAAGCAATTATCAAAAACTAAGAAGTAATAGAAAAAAACACCTTATCAGATTAGGATGCTGGAACGTCCAGACTATGTTAACTGGCCTATCTGAAAATCTACAGGACATAAACGATGTCAGGAAGACAGCTGTAATCATTGACGAACTCAAACGACTTCAGGTGGATATAGCTGCACTTCAAGAAACGCGCCTGGCAGGCTCAGGAATGGTGAGCGAGAAGAACAATACATTTTATTGGCACGGGAAAGACCTTAATAAAACTAGAGAACACGGAATAGGTTTTGCGGTAAAAAAATCGCCAACTAAAATGATTGAACCTGGCATGAATGGATCAGAACGCCTCTTAACTAGCGCAGGTCCCATCACCCTTTTTCAGTGTGTATGCTCCTACTGTTTACTCTGTCTGAGAAGCTAAAAACGAGTTCTACGAGAGTCTAGCAGCAGTCATCAGAAGCACACCTAGGCAAGAACTACTTGTTCTCCTTGGTGACTTTAACGCTAGAGTGGGTGCCGATAATGTTTCATGGCCTTCATGTCTGGGCAGGTTTGATATTGGCAAGATGAATGAAAATGAACAATGGCTCTTGGAGTTGTGTGTCCATCATGACCTCTGCGTGACCAAAACCTACTTTCAGACAAAACCCCAGCATAAGGTGTCATGGAGACACCCACGATCCAAGCACTGGCACCAACTGTATTTGATTCTCGTCAGAAGGCCACTTCTTAGGTCTGTGCTCTCCACTCGCTAGTACCATAGTGCAGACTGTGATACAGATCACTCCTTGGTTTGCTGTAAAATCAGGGCACAACCAAGACAACACCCTCGTGTCAGACATGAAGGTACACCACGCATTGTTACCAGCAAGATGTCAGACCCTGTCATGAGCGATTAATTTACCGCGGCCTTCAAGAAAGCGCTCAGTATCCCACAGCATTGTGATACTGTTACAGAGAACTGGGAGCACCTGCGAAACACAATTAAAAGTACTGCACTTGCCACCTTTGGTAAGAAAACTACGAAGTCAAATGACTGGTTTGATGCTTCATGTGATTTGATGATACCTGTCATTGAAGCTAAGTGCAGAGCTGCGATTGAATACAAACGTTCACCGAGTGCTAGAACCCTACAGATTCTGAAGGCTACGAGAAGAAAAGTTCAACAAATAACTGTTGGCACCAGCTCAGTGAAAGCATCCAAACCGCAGCGCAAACAGGCAACACTAGAGAAATGTATGACGGTATAAAGAAAGCCCTTGGTCCTAAAAAAATGAGCTTCAGAGCTTGATGAATCGCTTCACCCAAGCATGCAAGGACTTTGGCTTTCACAATAAGTCTAAAGAAAACAAATGTGGTGAGTGAGGATGTGGGTGCTGCACCAGTTATCACTATCGATAACTAGGAATTGGCAGTGGTGCACCCCTTCACATATCCTGGGTCTACCATCAATGACAAACTCTCTCTGTGAACAGAAATTGACAGCCGCAATGGCAAAGCTGCAGCTATCTTTGACCAACTCAGATCGCGTGTTTGGGGAAACTCGAAACTCACGTTGAAGACCAAAGCTGCGGTATATAACGCTTGCGTCACCCGCACACTTCTATATGGTAGCGAGACATGGATAACCTATGCTAAGCAAGAAAGAAGGTTCAATACCTTACATCTACGGTGTCTACGCCACATCCTTGGCATTTCGTGGAAAGATAAAGTGACAAATATCGAGGTGTTGTCAGTGCTGGCCTTCAAAGCATGTATACACTGCTTAGACATTTAAGATGGTCGCATCCCGAAAGATATCTTCTACGGATAACTGGCAGATGGCAAAAGAACAGTTGGGCGACGGCCGCTGAGATTCAAAGATGTGTGCAAGAGAGACATGAGAGCACTGAACATAAATCATGCAACCTGGTAGGATGAAGTCGCCGGCTTACGAGGTGGCGATGCTATCAGCCACCTCAGTTTGAGCGAAAAGAAGCTCACACGACAAGCAGAAGAGAGGAGAAAACGTCTAAAGGAACACCCAAAAAAAATAAGCAGCTGAGGGCTGTCACCTCAGGGACGCATTCCCATAGTCAGTTACGACTGAAGGGGCTATTATTATTATTATTATTAGAACGTATCAACAAAAACAGTGCTCCACAAAAGGTGTACCATGACACCAGGCAGTATACACGATATAATGGTTGTTGCTGAGTTATTTGCCGGTTGAAGATCATGCACTGAGTATGGCTACTTTAGTGATCTCTTGTTAATCGTGCTTTGTTTAGTATTACGCGAATTAGGGTGAAGGTGTTCATACAACTCAGTAGCATGGTATGAAGAAGTAGTTCATGTAACTTGAACTCAGCAACATTAATGAAGTAATTAATGCCTTCAGATTGAGTCCGTAATATTTAATCACATGTACACACAGGATGATCATTTCAAATAGGAACAGAACATAAGTCCTTATAAGTCATGCATAAATTAATCAATAACGTAGACTGCTGGTTTACGTGTCAATGTCCGTTTAAGGATACAATGCAGTATTGTCGTCAGAACATCACAGCTATATGCACGCGCAGCTAGACATGGCTACCTGCCGACAGTGAGACTGCGAGTCTGAATATTTCATACGAATTTGACTATTATTCTCCTCCTTCTGAGGATTCTAGTTAAATACTAACCTCCATAAATTTTCCTCTCATATAGAGTTCTAGGACTGACCCTGGTCCATCAAAAATGCACATATAAATGGCTATATCATGCCATTGAATTGGAAGGTTAGAAAAACGCAGCTATTCAGCTTGGCGGTCAAGTAACAAAGGGTAGCGTCTCCTAGTTACCGACTGTGTCCTAAACAACGCTAGACACGTCATAATCGATCGTGTATGGAGCGTTCAATAATTGAAACATCTATCGCAATATATTAAATGTCTTAACCTTTACGATTGCACGTCTGCTAACCTTTAGCAGACGGCGTTAATAGCATATACCGTAACAATTCCCTGTACACCGGGGAAAAAAAAATCGATAGATTTTTTTTTCAAGATCTATCCGACTTAACAATTTTTCAAAAAATTTAACACAATTGTGACATATGGCCGACGATGTTCTGAGTAGAACCGTGTTGCGGTCATGTCAACTAACTATTTGTCATAGTCATCTAACATTAATCACATTATATATCAATATTATACATATTATTATATCAACTAAATAAAATGTCCAATGTTAATAGTGAATGATAGAATTAAATTAAAGTAAGGTCTGTCGTATTAGTATGTCATATAGGAATTAATTTGACTAATTAAAATTAAATTAATTAATTAAACTAAGAGTTAAATTATTAAGATTCTAATATAACACGATGTTATGAGAGAAGAAAAGACAAAATAAGTGAGAAGAAATAGAAAGAAATTCGAATATAAGTTTAACTTAATTGTGTGTGTTAAGTGTTAGTGAATAATAACTATCTAATTTAACTAACTAAATAACGTATAGGTACATTAAAAAAAAATATTAATCTAATACTTGTGTGAGATTTATTTTCTCTTTTCATAATTTCTTCTTTTTATATTTCGTTCTCTTTTTTTGTTCTTTCATTTCATTTTTTTTCTCACATTTCATTTTATTGATAATAATTCAATTAAGAAGTTAAGTTAACTAATTAATTAGTATAGGATATGATGATCCATCCGTAGTCTTGATCCTGATGAATTCTTTTAGGCAAAAATGTTCAAACGTTTACGTTGGAAAGAAATGTCATTTATCCCAGCATCCAAGAATTAAGTGCACATAGGATAATAAGTTCGACTTGTCGTCAGATATTGTTCCATGATTGTTCAACGAATATTCATATATCGTGTATGGACGTTAGACGAAGTTTCAATGTCAATATGTATACCTTGATTGTCTTTAGTTCAATTCTGTGATGCATATAGTGTTCAATGTAGTGATGATTGACGTATTTTAGGAATGTCAATGTTGATTATTCGTCGTCAATAGGATTACGTGACAACGCATCCGCCACAATGTTTTCAGTGCCAGGAATATGTTCAATGGAGAATTCAAATGGCTGTAGGATGATTGCATATCTGGCGAGTTTTGGGCTTTTGTGGTTAGATCGACGCAAAGATGCTACAGCACGTTGGTCCGTCTGTATGGTGAAGGGAGCACCAAGCAAGAACTTTTCAAGTTTAGTTATTGCCCATATCACTGATAAAAGTTCCTTTTCCACTGTGGAATACTTTGTTTCTGCCGGCTTTAGCTTTTGCAGCCTCAGAAGAAGCTGTTGCCAACTGGCAAGACTCAATAATGTTCTTCCGAAGATTAATCACATATTCGTAAGATGACTGAGTGTCCTGAGTCATCTCCTCGTCAATTAATAAGTCTTTTATTAGTCCCATAGGACCTCTTGGGGGAGCACCAAAAACTAATTCAAAGGGAGAGAAGCCAGTTTGTTCATGCGGTACCTCCCGATAAGCAAATAGAACAGCTGGGAGTGCTCTGTCCCAGTCATGAGGGTGCTTAGCAGTAACCTTATGTAGTAGTTGTTTAAGTGTACGGTTAAGTCTTTCAACCGCACCATTACTCATAGGATGATAAATACTACTTAAATTCCTATCAATGTTCCAAGTTTTCATGACTTCCTTCATGGTGTCAGATATAAACTGTGACCCATGGTCTGATAAAAGTTTTCTAGGAAACCCTATTCTAGAAAAGATGAGATGTAGTGCATTAGCTACATCTGTGGTAGTGGTGGTCTTTAATGGGATAGCTTCTGGCCATCGTGTGCACAAATCAATGCACGTAAGGACGAATCTATGTCCTCTGGCCGATGGTAGCAATGGACCAATAATATCTATGGCCATCTTGTCAAAAGGTCTTACTGAGATATCGCAAGCCTGAATAGGCGCCGTGTGAAAAGTTCCACGTGCTTTCACTTCTTGGCATGTAGTACAGGAACGTACATACTGCGAAATATCTCTTGACACTCCTGGCCAAAAGAATGAAGACAGTACTCGAGATCGTGTTCGAGTATATCCCATATGTCCAGCACAATGTGAGTCATGTGCATGTTGAAGAATGTACCGTCTAAAAGTATACGGGACCATAACTTGTTGTTTCATTTGTGATTTGTCATGAAAACATCTAATCAATATGTCATTTTTAATAACAAACCAATGTTTGTTATTATTACCTGAGGATAGATTGTCAACTTTATCAACCAGCTTAAAAAATTTTTTTAAAGATTTATCCTCTTTTTGTTTGGTTGCAAATGTTTCCCTGTCAATAGGTGACTTGACTACAAACTCCTCTTGGTTGTCTGCATCCAGAGTCTTTTAAAACTGAGACCACCGTACCATTGACTAATCCTCTATTGAACATCAGGGTACCCTTGCCATCGTTCGCTGAAAGACCAACTGCTGTATGAAGGTGTCCACAATTCAGCACCGTTTCCTTGGCCTTCTGAAAAATAGTATTACAATCTTGGCAACTATTTGCCACATTATAATTAATAGCAAAACATGCAGCAGAAGACTGTGTTGTATTATTGTCAAGTGGGACCTGAGCTATAGGGGTAGTATTATTTGTAACTGCCGCCCCTGTATTATGGTTGTAATGAGATGATCCCCGAGAATGAGATCGATTCCGAGTATAATTGTTAGAATTATCTCGTCGTCCTCTATAGTAACTATTATCTCGATGTCTCGAGCCATGATTATTACCATTCCAGTTATTATTATTATTGGGAGTATGTGATCGATTATAATTAGTGTTATGTTGACCATTGTGGTAGTTTGTTTGAGGTGAATAATTTCTATCTCGTGATCTACCTCTGTTGAACTCATTTTTATTGTTGAAATCATTATTATGTCCCTTCTGAAAGTTAACATTGTGATTTCTTTGGAACCTGCTTCTGTCTACACTGTGATGTCTTTGTTTGTTATTATGATTGTAGGCCATATTAGACGCCACAGGTAGAGGTTCTCTTAATGAGGAGTTAGAAATGGTTGCATTCGGATGTGCCGAACAGTAGTTTAAAGAAATTTTTTCTAACTCGTCAATAGTACCTGGTTTACGCTCCTGCAAATATGCAAAAAATGGCTGGCTAACCGAAGATAATACCTTATCCCGTAGTAGCAAATCAACTAATTTGTCGTACGATTTGTTGACTTCTGCCAGTTCAACCCATCTATTAAATGTATTGCGTATGTTCGCAATGAATCCTGCAAAATCTTTTGGAGATTCAGGGAAAATTCCCTTAAATTTCAACCTACAGTGTTCCTCGTCCAGGTGAAACCTTCGTAAAAGCAAGGACTTAATAGCACCGTAGTTATTTGCTATTGATGGGTCAGCATTTTGAGAAGCCGTCAGTGGTTCTCCAACCAAGAATTCATTTAACTTGAGTACCCATGACTCTTCAGGCAAATGGTTTGTTTTGCAAGTCTGTTCAAAACGTGACAGGAACGATGAAAGGTCGTCCACGTTTAAGTTGAGAGTGGTTAATTTAAAGTTGTAGAAATGTTTAGTTTGGCTGGATGACGATCCATTTTGTGAGTTATTATTCTGGTTTGCATCAGCACTTTGTGCTTGTAATCTTGCTGTCTCCAATTTAATACGCGCCAATTCCATTTCTTGTTGTAAAATAATTTCCTCTCTTTTCAATTTATTCTCATCTTCCTGTCTGGCGATTGCTCTTTGCTCTTCTCTTTCACGTTGAGCAATCTCTCTCAATCTATTTTCCTTGTCAATTTGCTTCATCTCACGTTCCTCCATTTCTGCTTTATGTTTTTCCAGTTCTGCCTCAGCAAACTGACGAAGTTCTTGAGATTTATAACCATATTCCTTACCAATTTTAACGAAATGGTCTATAGTAAGCATTTTGACTTTTATATGGTAAGTAATTATTGATACTTACTGATTAAAATAGTCAATAGTAGCTTCAGAGTAATTATTATACTTACTCAACTTAGGAATATTCAATATAAATAATCACAATAGTACTGAACTCTTATGTCTAAGTTCAACTAATAGACAATATTTTGTAACAATATTGTATCTAAATACGAACTATATCATAAATAGTTATGATATCTGTTAACTATAATGTAATTACATCACACAATTAATCTCAATATCCAATAATGTTGGGTATGATTCCTAGTAATTATATTGTTCAATGTACTAAGTCACTCTCTTAGTACTAGAAAAGTATATTAAATAATAAACAATGGGTCTATTACCTCAAAGGTAGACTATAAGATTATTTTATTTGGTCAATATATATATTATATTATTATGCCCTAGGCATCTCTTATAAATTGTAGTGCTACTTTCTTGGACTATCACTGCATAATTATGCAATGTCCCATATTAACCTTAAATATCAGAAAAAATTAATTTAATTTAATTACAAGTGTATTATTGCATATAATATCATATTATTAATGTAGTATTTAATATATATCATGAGGACAAACAAAACAATGATGCAACTAAAGGGTACAAACAATGTCAAGACGCAAACAAGACATTTTCACAATTAAAAATGAATTTATGAACTAAATAAAACAAGCGGAAGTGTCACAAGCCAAATGAAGGGTCAAGGTCTGACCCGAGGTCAACTTAATATTCAAAGTACACAAAAAAAAATGACTGCAAAAAATGATGACATCACAGGACTCATAACGGACGACCATTTAACAATCATCAAATAAATGATAGTAAGAGGAGACTGGACGAAATAGTTAACGAACATGATACAAAACTGAATAAAATTGTGAACTTAGTACGAATAAAATACACCAGTTATCTACGGAACGGTAAAGCTAACACAAATTGTCAAACGACATCAGATTTGGACAGACAGTCCAATGGCAAACCTCAATGGGGCTTCCAAAGGTGCAATCGTTTAACTGCCCTAAGAAACGACCGAAATCAATTCAGGCATCGTGAGAGCTACAGTGGAGCAAACAACACCATAGAGATCTTGCTTCAGAATATCTATGGCCTGAATTTATGTGTATTGTTTGTCTGAGTAGGACGAGTCTGTCTTATATCTGTATATCTTTACATATCTAAGTCGAACTATATGTTCTGTTGTCTCTAGAGAGGTCAAAGGCTATTCGGCGGATGTGTCGCTAGAGGGTGGGGTGATTTGGCTTCGTCCTGATAGGGACTGTGTGTTTTCCTATGTCGGCCTGTCGCCGGGAAAAAGTGATCTCAGTATTTGTGGGGAAAGTGATAGTCGTCTAAACCTATCGTGTATGCTTTACCCCAGTGTTTATTCATATTGCCAAGGAATGGCAGTTTCATATTTCCGCTACCAAGGTAATCAAAGACACTCTTATGAACTCCCCATACTGGCCACCAGTTGATAAGGTTGATAATGTTGGATTTTTATTCCCGTTAATGATATCCACCAAAAGATAGATATAAGTGGATGGAAGCAGACATCATCATCATCATCAGTTGATAAGATCTCTATGGTGTTGTTTGCTCCACTGTAGTGTATGGAATGTCAACTTGACCTACGCAGTGGTGTGTAGACATGGATTGAGTGTACAATGTGCGAATGATGATAAGGGTTCGTGTTGTTGACAAATGTTCTTTTCTCACACTCATGTATGACTGGAAGTCATCGACACCAACGACTGTGTACCTTTTCTAAAGTTTAATTGGACGTACACACTCGACAGCACAGATAGTGACAAATCACAGGTTGGCCTAATACATCATAGTACAGTGGATAAATGGTCTTGCAATGTTATGTTACATGGGCACTCATGTAGATTAATATTAGAATGGACTGTCAGTAGCCAAGCCCTCAGCATCGCCCATACATATAAATCATCTGACTTCACTGACTGAGCACGTCAGCTTATAAACAATATTTCAGATGGCTTCTAAACCTAATCTCGTTTAGCGACGATTCTCCCACATAATGTTCAGCACATATTTTTTTTCATATAATAATATTGAACCGCTAATAACGGGTTCTCATGTGTAACAGTGATCTCTGGACTAAACAAGCGATAATACGGGCATCCCCTTTCTCTTCTTGAAAGTCGCTACATATTTTGGTTCCAAGATGGCTTCACTCGTGAACTGTCACTCACGTTTGGATGCAGATAATGAATCTGTCCTAAAGTTAGTCATTCATAAAACATTGCATTGCTCTGTAGATTTGATCATGAACAATTGACTGCATTCTACAGAATATAGTGCTGCTAGGAATCGAAGTCGTTTTCATCGAGTCAAATATATTCTCTTAGACATTCAAATCGTAACTATCGAAAATGGTGGCTTCGATCGAGAGTTCATAAGAGTGTCTTTGATTACCTTGGTAGCGGAAATATGAAACTGCCATTCCTTGGCAATATGAATAAACACTGGGGTAAAGCATACACGATAGGTTTAGACGACTATCACTTTCCCCACAAATACTGAGATCACTTTTTCCCGGCGACAGGCCGACATAGGAAAACACACAGTCCCTATCAGGACGAAGCCAAATCACCCCACCCTCTAGCGACACATCCGCCGAATAGCCTTTGACCTCTCTAGAGACAACAGAACATATAGTTCGACTTAGATATGTAAAGATATACAGATATAAGACAGACTCGTCCTACTCAGACAAACAATACACATAAATTCAGGCCATAGATATTCTGAAGCAAGAACAATCTATTATTACCCAAACAACGAATAAATCGCAGTAAAATGGATTTATCCGCGGAGTTTGATCGAAGAGATGGCACAACTTTCAAGGGAAGTAACTCAATAATGACTTTCCCTTAAGCACAAAAAATTACCTATGTATAATATTGTAAGATATCAAAGACTGCACGTAACACAGGGCCCGTGGACTGATCACAGCACCAAATTGATAATATGTGACCGTGGTGGTGGTAGTTAACCTAGAACTGGTCCAAAGGCACCAAATTGATAATAGGTGACCGTGCCTGAGAACTGAGGACTGGTTACGGCACTAAGTAGTCCTATTGGTGACCGTGTCCCCACTAAATTTACCAACTAGGTGACTGAGGGCAGGCCTAGCTGTAGCCTACTCAAATTGGTCAGTCTATATCTTCCAAGTATGACTATCTCTTATTTACTGGCCCTTACGCCAGAGGTGTTGATTCCTGGATGAGATATGGTTCGTCTTTGTTTAACCAGGTCTCGTTCTTTCCTCCTAGTTGTTGACTAGCGACTGCCTCGTATTAGTGGTTTTCTTTCCTTGTTATATAATTATGTGCTATTATTCCTACTCTTCCACACCTTTGTAATAATCCAACTCAACTTGTGTGAGAAAGTTTCAAACCAACAATATGTTTATTTACAATGTCAATGATTCAACACATTCAATTGAGCATGGTTCAACAACTCCATTTTCTTTTCCATATCTCGAGGTCATATCTTTCCAAATTCCTAGACCTGTCAAACCTAACTCTGAAAATGGTATCGATAGCTAAACATAGTTCGTGAATATATAAATAATATCAGTTTTCGTCAAAGTACTACTGCTGTGGTCTCCTCTTACTTAGACATGCCAGTGGTGACATCGCGTTTATTTACACAATGGGTTGCCTGGCAATCAGCAAATAATTGAGAGCGCATCTCTTGTAAATCAATGTAATATATACCTCTGATGAACTATTCATGCCTGAGACGATGCCTCGTTTATTTTATCGTCAGCTGTTTATCTGTCAAGCAACATGTATGAGGGAGCGCATGACATCTCTTGTAAATCAATGTAATATATACCTCTGTAGAACTATTCATGCTTGAGACGATACCTCGTCTATTTTATCATCAGCTGTTTATCTGTCAAGCAACATGTATGAGAGAGCGCATCTCTTGTAAATCAATGTAATATATACCTCTGTTGAACTATTCATGCTTGAGACGATACCTCGTCTATTTTATCATCAGCTGTTTATCTGTCAAGCAACATGTATGAGAGAGCGCATCTCTTGTAAATCAATGTAATATATACCTCTGTTGAACATATCATGTTCTTCTCCTGGTGGACATCCCTTTTACGTGTTGGAGTCGTCAACCTCTAAAAAAATGGTTGCCTGAAATTCTATAAAATGTTCAAAAAAAGGTCATCTTACCGTTTAAACAGAAGTCTAGCACCTATCACCGTTCTTACTATGCACCCCTATTCTATTCCTATCTGTTCAGCACAAATTGTTAACCACAATCTAAACTATTCTCCAGAATTCCTAACGCTACAATTCTAAGTTTAGCTGCATCTGTAGAGCCTCCTGTAAACCACAGGTTTCATTGTTCTTGAGAGCCCAGCAAGGCACGTCTTGCCCAGTTAAGTTTTCTGGTGGGACTTACTTCTCTCTGTCCTTCTATTCATTCCCGTGATCCCTTCGTTATCCCTTCAATACGATTGGTCCGTTGTTTAGTTCACTCACCGATCACAACTCACGGTTAATTCCTTCATAACAACTCAGTGCTCCGTTCCATAACTGTTTACCTTCGCTCACAATTTTCTCGTGCGTTTGTCCTGCTCTTCGTTCAGTAAATCTAAAGGGCGTTAATATTTATAGTTATCCCCCTTAGGGATTTATGCTTAACTGCTTTTTCCCTTTACTTCCAGTTTATTTAAAAACGACCGTTATGCTAATTTTGTAAACCACAACTGTGTACTCACAGAAAATATTTACATCTAAAAGAGTTCTCTCCCTTACTATCCAAGCACAAGTGCGCAATCTTTTATCTCCCATCTCTAGAATAAGTAATCCATTTCCCAAATCATTTATATTTCGCAAATCATATTTCACACACCCCTGTTCCAACAAAACCAAATTACTATGCTACGAAACCCCACGGTGACAGAGCTAGTACCTCGCCTAGAAGACCCGCCATCTTTGCATTCCATTACGTCATATGCAAAGAGATCCGCATGGAAAGCTAAGGATGAGAGAGCGGGCATTCGCTATTACCCATGGAAATAGACAGATGCCCAAGTCGCCTTAGTCTGCCTTTCCCCCCGGACGAGGGAAAGCCAGATCTTACCACTTTTAAAACTTACGGAGAGAAATGTGTGCCTTTAGAAGGTATAACAACACATACGATTATCGGGACAGGGTGGACGAAGGACACGGATGCACCCCCCGACTCCCTTCAAAAGGAGGTAGAAGAGAATCATCAGGAGAACAGTGTGGTAGAGCCGGCGGGGATACAGCAGCTTAACACCCACGGGACTCCGATTCTATATGGAGGCGAGAGGAAAATTAGGTGGATAGACAGAAGGAAAGACACCAGGCGACACAATCGGAAACAGCTTGGTGTACGCGCGTTATGCAAGGCACAGCGCCGACGCGCGAAACTTACAACACACTGTACCCGATATAAAAGGACAGATGGGGTGAACGTATCTTGAATTATGACCACTCCCGGGCAAGATACACAAGATACGTAATAAGGACAAACTATGGCCAACTTGGATCCGTCGTCGGATTCAAAGATTGTTTAGCAGAAGAAAGAAGTGGGGAAACACCTTTTATTTCGACAGATCGAAGAAAGACACAAAGAGAATTGATGTCAGTAAAAATGGGCCACTCAAGAGAAAGAAAAGGTTTAAACCTGGCAAAGAATGTTACCCGGACGCTAAGGCAAAAGGGTGGAGAAGGAAATATGATCTTTCATGGACGGCAGCTAGCGCCCGAATTCCCACGGGACGCAAAGTTGTCAATAGAGAAAGAGTGGAAGAGGTATTCGATTCCGGGCTGAAAGTTGAGTCGAAAATCAGTTCAAGACTGGTTAGACCAGAACAATTGAGTGATGGAACTGTGGAAATTCAGTTCACAGTTAAAGGCGATCCTCCAATGATGGCGGCTATCCCCGGACTCCCATTAAAGGCAGATGTGTCAAGGGAGAACGACGATCAGCAGTCCCAGAAGATCATATGTATGAATTCAGTATAGGCTGCAAATATGTGGTTTTGGAAGACACTCGTCAGTCAAGAGTCAAAGCTGCAGGGCAGACCCGTGAACAAGCGAAAGAGAAGAGACATGGAGACGAGTGTGACTTCAGTCCGCAAGGGCTGAGACAAGCTCAAAAGAACGATAAATCGGTAGAACCGTGTTTTAAGAAGAGACTGAAAAAGACAATCCACCGAAACCAGAAGGCTTCTTTAAGCAACATGGACTACTTTGTAGGAGAGGAGAAAAGCGCGGATATGAGTATAAGCAACAAGTAGTACCAGCACGATATATATTTTATAACTTAGGAATGGGACATGCTAGTGAAGCTTGTTGTCAAGTCAGACAATGCGGCATAACGCAAAGAATCACACGTCATTATCATTGGCCGGGAATCGCAAGGGACACAGATCAATTTATCAGACCATTTCTTGAATTCCAGAGAGGGGCACTAAATCCTGAAAAAAAACGGAGGAAGCCACTATTAAGGAAAACAGAGCATGTATGAGGAAGAGGAGGCGTCAACAGGACAGCCAATATGAGAAGGAGACTCCCAGATGTGAACTAGAGATAGGCAAACAAGTTTTACTTTTTATGCCTAGCAAACAGAACATGTTACAGATTGAATGGCACGGGTCATACACAGTGGTCAAGAAGGTCTCTCGAACCAATTATAAGATTCCAGTGGAGAATCAGCTGGAAATATATAATATTAGTCTATTAAAGAGATATTTAGATGGACCCATAACGGAACCGGCCAACTTCAGGACACGAGCAGCCACTAAGCATTTGAATAAGGGAAAGCCGAACTCAGTACTGCAGTCCAATGCGGCTAGACAGACATCTGCAGGTGTGCAGAATCACCCAGACAGCTCTGAGAACGTAGTAGAACAGGGGTGACAACTCTTGTCCACGGCCACGACATTGAAACAGGAAATGGATCAGCTAATGTTAGCCGAGACAGAAGAAGTAAAGGATGAAGATTGCGAGGAGGAAGATGATTTGGATGAGGGGAAAGATGGTTGGAACGAGGAAGATGAGGATAGTAATAGTGAGAAGATAACCACCGCCGACAATAGGGAATGTAAAATGCATCCTGACTCGCAGGAGTCCTTGCAAGCTAAGAGTTGGTGTGAGGGACATATGTCACGGGAAGCGAGTAATTCGGCATTTCAATTCCTAAAACCTATTGCCGATATTTTGTCGATACACTTCTCAAGGTATGAGAAATGTAGTCGGTTGTCTATCCCTATTGTCCGAACCAGACACCGTCTTCATCAGTCGTGGGAAACCCACCAATTTTACAGGGAATGTTTATATAGCAATGAGACAGCGCTCGGCGTAAGCTCTGGAAATGCAACAACATTCACCTGGAATGTTTTCACAACAAGGAGACATTACATCAACAGACCATCGACGGACGTCGCGGGTGTGTTTACCCAAGGCCAGTAATCTACAAATGTTATTTCGGCTTGTAACAGAGCATAATGGTGGTCAGTCGGACTTCACGGAATAACATTGGATTAACGGCGACACAGAGTCGGAGCGTAGATCAACGTAAAGGAGTACAGAATACGTCATTATAGAAAGACTATTAAATGCTGCACAGACATCAGACGAACGCAGACAGATTGTCTGGGAGAGGAAAAACAAGAAAGCGACCATAGCAAAACTTTACACAGAAAAGGGGACTGGTTGTCTGCCGGGAATAATGACGAATGGAACTTCACATGAACATCAGGAACGAACACGGGAAATAGCCAGCGGCCATGGGAACACTATAAAACCCAACGCAATTGATCGCTCAGTATTGCAAGAGCCAGCATTCCGCCAACATACTTGGGGTCTAGATTTCAGAACTTGTGTCAGTGAATTCTTTATATTGACACCAAGGTTAGTGCAATATAGTTTGTGCATTATTATTATTATACATCTATCTTAACTTCAGTCAGATAATATATACATATTTCCCATAAATATCACACTGTAAATACCAGTCACGTTTTATAATATTATATTTTATATTAATAAGTACAGGTTGCAATAAACACCGTTCAAAGACTTATTGGATCTATAAGATTGCACAGTTTCCAGTAACTATAACGAAGTAAATACAAGACACTTTTATTTTGCCTCTTACATTACCCGGTAAACAGTGCAGTAAACACCGCGCAGTCATGCATTATAGTGATAAGAATTTTCAGACAAGAACACACTACAGGCGTAACATAGATTACGGGGTACTTATAAGGGTTTGTTATTTTATCCATCGCAGTGGTAGAGACAGGGACCATTTGAGATAACTCAGCCTTCGTCTTACTACCCTGTTGGCGTTAATCACGGGACAAGCTAAATGAGTAGGGCCGACCAGAGATACTGCGACGACACGCATCTCACAGATAATTAACGGCAACAAACCTACCAATACTCAACGTGGGTTTAGAAAGGAAATTTGCCAGGCGGCGAAAGAGACTTTCTGTCATCGACCACCCACACAGAAAAGTAAGCAGAAAATACCCAAAAGGACTGCTGCATTACTAAGAGCTGTCTACGTGAATTTAATGATCAGAAGTTGCAGGAGCAAACGGACGATCTTTACAACATGTGCCTTTGAGAAATCTTGATCAGAAGTTGCAAGAGCAGACGGACGATCTTGTAAACCCAGTGCCTACAAAATTTATCGAGATCTTAAATTACCTGCAGTAATGGACAGATTCTCCCAGTAAAACTGATGCGCCAACAAATTCTACTATATACCATATTTCACCATCATCACCACCTGAGAAAAATATCTTCACCACAAAGGGACATCTGCATATCAGACGAAGTCTCCACCGCATAACATTGCTTCAACACAACCTAGGAACAAGCCACCTCAGACGCTCGTGGCAATGTCAACACTCGCTTTGTGAAGAACAAAAGAACAGGCCATCGACACCTGACGAAATAAAGTGGACCGTCCATTATTGTTGAATGCAGACAAAGACTTGTCCAGTGTATACAAATACCCAGAGTTTTATTGACAGTCAGTCAGAGACCCGAAACAAGATATCCTTTTGTAGTATTTAGGACTCGCTTAATTCATCATCATCATCGCAAAGTATAGTCTTAAGATTCAGTTGTGTAATTTGTATAAACTATTATCTTCTTTCACAGTTATAGTTAATGTCAGTCCTAGCTGCATTTGTATTATTGTAATTGAATGTGGTTACCTTTCAGTAATTCAATAAATGTTGTAGTTGAGTTTGCATTACCAACACACGTTAATTGCCTATATAAAGAAGGAAAGAAAGTGTGCGAAAGAGACATACATTTCTTCCTTTCTTCCTCTTTTGTTCACTCAGTGTAATAGGGGAGGTGGGGGCTCGTTAGCATTATAAGATAGAGAGGGGAATAGAGTGGTAGGAGTGACAGTGTCACGAGATTCCGAATCACTGGGACTACCTGCTGGGAACTTATAACAGTCTTAAAATTCACCTTCTCCACTCCTGCTGCCTATTCTCAACCGGTTGCCAGGCAAATCTGAGCCATTGACAAAGCCGGCACCACACAGATAACTCTCCCTGGTTAATCTTCGGGTTAACCCTGTGACAGGGCCTCAATTCTTTCTTCCAACTGATTATTCATCGTCCATGTTTCTACACCATGCAGTAATGCAGAATATATAAAACACTTTATGATTCTCAGTTTTAGCACACTTGAAGACTCTAAATGATTATCCAATATGATATGGTGTTTTCATACTTATCAAGTACGTGTTAATGTATTTTTGGATAATAAAGACTCTGATATATATTTACGAAACAGAGAACACAATTTCTGTATTTCATAAATATAAATTTCATAGCAGTCAGAATGCTATTTCATCTGTCACCTGAATGTTGACCCTCTCTCGTGAGCTTGTTGCTGCAGCGGTGGGAGGCACAGAGGGGCGACCTCATGGCTTGGAGGCCCTCTGACTTAAATTCAGGGACATCATGGGGACAGCTGCGGGAGCGTGTGGTGGGGTCCGGCTTGGGAGCAAAGGGGAGACGCCTTGGGGGACAGAGGAGGTCGAGGAGAGAATGGGAGAGAGGAGGATGGCATGGAGGCAGTACTTGGGGGCTGGGAACACAGCAGGACAGATGGAGAGATGTGGAGAGTGTGTGATACTTAGAGCAGAGCCGGGGAGCAAAGTGCTGGCGGCGGGACGGGGGTCCAGGGGGAATTTGGAGAGGAGCTGGAGAGGGATGCGTGGGAAGACCGGAGATTGCATTGTGGTCCCCTGGGGAACATGAGGGAGAAAGGCAGTGCCCTCTCGGGTTTATAGGGGACAGGCGGGGCGGGTTGCTTGCTGCCCCGGGGGGTGGTGGAAGGATGGAAGGAGTGTTTCTCAGGGCTCCTTGATGGTGGGCAAGGTCAGACATCAGAGGTGTTGACCATGGGCACGGAGGGGGAGGCCAGTGGTGGTGGAGATGACATAGGGATGGGGGGGGGAGCTCTGGGCAGCACTGGAGAAAATCGCTGTGGGCAGGGCGGCGGGGCATAGTGGTGTAGCGCCAGAGGTGGTTGAGTGCGTGGGAGCATCGGGTGACCTATTACTCTTAGGGGTCCTGCGGGCGGCGTGGGGCAACGGGACCATGCCTGCGGATTGGGGGATTGCCATCGTGGCACCAATTTTCAAAAGGGGTGGCAGTCGACGATGTGGAGGTCACGGAGGCGTGTCCCTTTTCAGTATCCCTGGTGGGGTCTACTCTGGAGTCCTGGGGCAGTGACTCCTGCGCCTGGCTGGGCCACAGTTGGATGGGTCCAGTTCGGATTCCGAGCGGGCCGAGGTGCTCGGGACCTGATCTTCACAGTCGGACAGCTGAGTGAGGGGGCTCTTGTGTATAGGAGTTGTATCCATCTTTGTTTCATAGATCTGGAGAAGGCGTTTGACAGGGTCCCCTGGGGCAAACTTTATGACCGTTTGGCAAGGGAGAGCATCCCAGCACCTCAAGTTCGTGCTATGCAGAGCTTCTACGGGTCTTGCAGGGGTTGTGTGTGGACGGCAGACCATGGGTCAGAAGAGTTCGGGACCACCGCTGGTGTGGGGCAGGGTGATATCCTGTCTCCTTGTCTTTTCATACTCCTCATGGACGAGGCATGTGGGGATAGAACATGAGAGTATTCAGTGGGGTGCTGGAAGATGGGACAGGTATGTATTTCGGGGCTGGCGTTTGCTGGTGATGTTGATCTGGTTGTTGGATCGGAGGCGCATCTCCAGTCTGGCCTGCGGGTCTGGATGGGAAGGGGGGCGGGGAGCTGGAGGGGAGGGATGGTCATGGGCGGCTCTGAAGCAGGGTCCATGGTGGTATCACGGGGGGAGAGAGGACGTCGTATTGGGCTGGGAGAGCGGGTCCTGGAGAGGGTCGGCCACTTTAGATATCTCGGAGCTGTTAGAGACCGAGGGGGAGGCGTCGGGGAAGAGTTGGCCACTCGAGGGGCAGCAACTGGGAGTCTTTTTCGGGCCATGGTCGAGGATTCCTCAGCGGGAGAGAGGTTGGTGGGAGGGCGAGGATGGCTGTGTGCCGCCCCACCTGTTTCCCAGTCTTGACATATGGATGCGAGTCATGGGCGGTGGCTGCGGCCCACAGGGGCCGGGTCCAGGTCTCGGGGGTGAGGTATCTGGGGAGGGTGGTTGGGGTGGCAGGAGGAGACGTGGTCCGCGGCCGGGCGATGCGTCAGGGCCTAAAGTCCCACCCCCTGCAGGCCCAAGTAGCGCGGTCCCAACTGGCATGGTTTGGCCGTGTCTACAGAGTGGGAGAGGATCGGCTGCCGCGACAAGCATGGGAAACATGCCAGGGATCCAGACCCCCAGAACGACCCAGAGTCCGCTGGGAGGACAACATTGGACAATCTTTGAGGGACCAAGGGCTGAAATGGGGCCGGGTCGGGAGGAGGACAGCCGGTGGGATAGTCTGGCGCTCTCTCTTCCAAACCTCTACACCTCAAGGTAGAAGGGGAACGACTAAGTAAGTAAGTAAGACTAAATCGGTCGTAGCATCAATAATTATTTGGGCGAAACAGGACATTTGTCTTCTTCTAATTCCATTCAACCTCCTAAACTGTAAATTATTATTATTTCTTGCCTACAATAATGTATTGTACTGATCTGTTCTACTACACATTTTTGTGAATTCTACTCATTCTCTACTGTTATGTATAAATCTTTTGGGGTTTTTTTTTTTAAGTCAACGGGAGAAGAGTGGTCTAGCATCAGACGATTTTCATTTGCCTCCACTCAGCCACCATCTTGATCTATCCTGTTCATTGTAGTTGTTGGTTATAATTATGGTGTTTAGTGTCATTTTATTTTCAGTTTTATATTTAAATACATATTTCCATTAGCAATTTATTGCTGTTGCTGGCGACAGATTATAGAATGAGTTGTTTTCTTACTCATCTTATTGGCAGTTTTCCCGTGTCGTGATGTTTGTATTACTTTATTCTTTGTCCTTACATTATGAGTAGTTAGTATAACTTAGATAAATAAATCAAAGAATAATTCATGTTTATACGTACCGGGGATCATTTTTTGCGAAGAACTTTGTGTAATTTTAAAAGGGGACAATGCAGAAATTTCCCTGCAAAGCTGGTTTTTGCTTGTTCTGTCTTTGAGTGTGCAATTGAGTTTTTCACTGTTCAAATCCAGTGGGGAACGCGCAGTGGCGACTCGTTGACTTCGCGCTGGTGTCTCAGTGTGTGCGACGGAACGAACGGAATAATTTGTCTTCTCCTTGTTACTTTCACAATTGCCTCCACGGCTGGCGGAGTTGTGGAATTTAAAGTTGCTACCATGGGTGAAATGGGTTCATTTTCGATGCAAGACAACAGGAGGCTGAGACGCTTGGGAGTCATGACCCAAGTGGGCCCGCCCCCCTTAGAGTGTAAAGGAGTATATAGGGCCGAAACACTTGTCGGACGGGGGGACTTCTTCTGATGATCAGATTGCTTCCTGTTGTATCGCTCTGTAAAGAGTTTCCTATCATAGTTACATGGTCAAACCAGTGACAATCGGGAAAAGACCGATTGACTTC
Organism: Oreohelix idahoensis; assembly: GCA_024509875.1. Classification (NCBI taxonomy): domain Eukaryota; kingdom Metazoa; phylum Mollusca; class Gastropoda; order Stylommatophora; family Oreohelicidae; genus Oreohelix; species Oreohelix idahoensis. Next base: position 28,984 of record JAMPIV010015341.1, read on the forward strand.
TGGAAAGACAGATGACACTGGGAAAGACTAGAAACCGGCTGACCGGGTTAGCACCCCGTAAGCTGTATTCAATTGCTATAGAACCCCAAAACGATAGATGCCCCCAGGATTCACCGAAAGGGGGGGGGGGGGGGGAATGATGAATCCACAGGCGCCTCATTGGAATCGACCAGACCCGTTACACGGACTTCGAGCTCTGAACAACGGCTGGAGTTTCCATGTGCCTGTGGTAGGGAATTCTCTACTCAGAGAGGAATGAAAATCCACAGAACGAAAAAGGGGTGTGGGAGGTCACCAGGGGGAGATCAACAGCGCTCTGTCTCGACGGATAAGACGTTAGAAGAACGCAGCCAGGAGTCAATCCACAGTGCTGAGTACATTCAAGTTGATCTGCCTGATGATGATCTCACACACTTCTTGGACGGGAAGAGAGATGCAATCAAGTTTCCACCCGCCAGTGCAAAAGGGCTTTGGGAACAGCTGGACGAAGCCTTGGCAAAAGAGTTGGATAACAACCTGAAGCAGATAACTTTGGAGAAGAAGCTGGAAATCTTCGGCGACATAATATATCTGCCCTGTCGCAAAGTGTTCGGAGTGAGGGAGGCAAGGGAAAGTAACCCACCACGAAAAAGCAGAAGACAAATTAAAATAGAAGAAATCAGAAAACAGAAGAAGCATGCCCGAAAACTGTTTAAAACGCAGTTGCCGCAGAGAAGGAAGGGGTACGACAGGTTTGGGAGCACCTGAAAGGCCAACATAATGCCCTTTGTAGAGCAGAAAGGTTGTGCAGGAAGAAAAGGAAGACTCGAATGGATAGGGAAAGATTCTTCAGGGAGCCCTTCAAGTTTGCCAAAGAACTGTTTGAGCAGCCACGGTCGAGTACGCTAAACATCAGGAAAGAAGACCTGGAAGAACACCTTGGAATGACATATTCAGATGGTCGCAAAGATGAGCCGCTCAGCAGCATGGCAGGCCTTAAATGGCCGAGTAAGCCAGGAGCTGAATTTAACACCAAGCCCCCAACGGTGCAAGAGGTAGAAAGCATTGTCCAGAAAGCTCGATGCAAGTCAGCTACAGGTCCTAATGGTGTTCCATATGTGGTGTATAAGAGATGCCCTGAGGTGCTCAAACGACTGCTTCGTTTACTGAAGAGTGCGTGGAAAACCCAGCTTGTAAGCAAGGAATGGAGAAAGGCGAACGGAGTCTACATCCCGAAGGAGCAAAATTCCACAGACATCAGTCAGTTCAGGCCAATCTCACTACTCAATGTGGAAGGGAAGATATTCTTTTCAGTGATGGCGAAAAGACTCACTACATACCTCCTGGCAAATGGGTACATTGACACTACCATTCAGAAAGGAGGTATCCCAGGTACACCAGGATGTCTAGAGCATGCCACAATGAGATGGGAAGCAATCCAAAAGGCAAAGTCTGACAGAACAAACCTCCATGTAATCTGGTTGGATTTAGCGAATGCTTATGGATCCATTCCACACCAGATGTTGTGGCAGGCCCTAGAAATGTATCATGTTCCACAAGAGATTGCAGCAATGCTGAAGCTGTATTTCGCAGGGTTTGCTGTCAGATTTTCAACCAGAGAGTACACAACGAAGTGGATTGGCCTTGAAGTTGGAATTGCGATGGGATGTACCATCTCTCCGATACTATTCGTGATGGCTATGCAGGTAATCCTCAATGCGGCTGAAGGAATGGCTATAGGTCCAAAGCTCGGTTGAATGTGTCTCATGCCACCGCTCAAAGCATTCATTAATGACACAACAATTCTGACATCAGATGAACATCAGGCCCGGAGGATGTTAGCACGCCTGGATGAACTAGTCAGCTGGTGCAGAATGAGCTTCAAACCCAAGAAGTCGAGAAGCCTATCAGTCAGGAAAGGGAAGATAGCAGAGGTCATATTCACGGTTTCCAACCAAAGAATCCCTACTGTCATTGAGGAACCTGTTAAAAGTCTTGGCAGGGTGTACGTTGCCTCATTAAAAGACTCAAAGGCAGTGCAACAGACAAAAGAAATGGCAGACAGAGGGCTACAGATCATAGACCAAAGCAGACTCCTGGGGAAGTTCAAACTGTGGTGCCTCCAGTTCATGTTGATACCAAAGTTGCTGTGGCCACTGCTTATATATGAAATAAGCACAAGTACAATGGAAGCCATAGAGAAGAAGGTCAACAAGTTCACGAGAAAATGGCTAGGAGTACCACCAGGTCTGTCAGATGTAGCACTGTACTGCAAAAAGTCAAAACTTCTGCTTCCTTTCAAGTCAGTTGTTGAAGAGTACAAAGTTGGAAAGGCAAGGCTTGCAATGATGCTACGCGAGTCAGCTGATGACGTGGTTAAGTCCATTCAGCCCACACTGAAAACGGGAAGGAAGTGGAAAGTGGAAGAAGCTGTTGATGCTGCCCAAGAGTCACTCAAACTGAGGGAGGTTATCGGATACACACAAACGAATAGACGGGGATTTGGTCATGGAGACATCCGCTGGTGGTCCAAGGCATCAAGCAGGGAGCGCAGAGACATGGTAGTTCAGGAGATACGAGAAGCTGAGAATGATAAGAGGTTGCAAAAAGCAGTGCAGCAGGTCCAACAAGGCCAATGGACTACATGGGAAGGAGCCCTGCAGAGGTTCTTGACATGGAATGATATATGGCATATGGCACCTCTTAGGCTCAGCTTCGTTGTCAGATCACTGTATGACCTGCTGCCATCGGCCACCAACCTTGTGAAATGGGGAAAGTCGGATGATGAGCAGTGCCCCCTGTGCCAGGGGAGGCAGACACTTGAACACGTGCTCTCAGCGTGTAAGGTGTCATTAGGGCAAGGGCGATACACTTGGCGCCATAACAAAGTGCTAAATGAGCTTGCTGCGACAATAGATCTGGCAAGAATGAAGGCGAATAGCAAAGTCCGGCCAGACACCGCAAACACATACTTTCTGAGGGCAGGAAAGTCAGCACACCCCAAACCGAATAAACCTGGTAGCAGTTTACCATCTCTTCTTGATTGTGCAAATGATTGGGAGATGGCGGTAGACCTACCTGGACGAGGGGCATATCCAGAGAGTATCAGAAAATCGCGGAGACGGCCGGATATAGTGCTTCATTCTGCAGCAACGCTTCAGGTCATACTGATTGAACTGACAGTGCCATTTGAATCCAGATTAGATGAGCAACATTCGTTCAAAGCGGCCAAGTATAGTGATCTGGCCGCGGATCTGAGACACGATGGGTTCACTGCAAGGGTCATGGCTGTTGAAGTGGGCGCAAGAAGGCTTGTGGCTGCATCAGTGTATAATCTATTGAAACTGTTGGGGCTGAGGGGACAGTCGAGAACAAGGGCCCTGAAGAGGCTTAGTGAAACTGCCGAAAAGGCATCAGACTGGCTGTGGAACAACCGCAATGGGGAATGGAGATCGTAACAATAAACGCTGCGGTACAGAAAACACCAGGAATTTTTCTAAGTCCACAATACGCTGAGGTTTGTGGTGGACTAGTGAACGGGCTGCGACTCAGGGGCGACAAGCGGTGTATACTATAAGGGGTGTCAGTATCAAAAGTCCAGTGGGGAACGCGCAGTGGCGACTCGTTGACTTCGCGCTGGTGTCTCAGTGTGTGCGACGGAACGAACGGAATAATTTGTCTTCTCCTTGTTACTTTCACAATTGCCTCCACGGCTGGCGGAGTTGTGGAATTTAAAGTTGCTACCATGGGTGAAATGGGTTCATTTTCGATGCAAGACAACAGGAAGCTGAGACGCTTGGGAGTCATGACCCAAGTGGGCCCGCCCCCCTTAGAGTGTAAAGGAGTATATAGGGCCGAAACACTTGTCGGACGGGGGGACTTCTTCTGATGATCAGATTGCTTCCTGTTGTATCGCTCTGTAAAGAGTTTCCTATCTTTGTACATTTTCACACAAAGCTGGCCAGAAATGTTAATTGTTAGTTTATTGACGTTTCGCTTAGAAAATTAAGATATACAGGAATATAGGTGGGCTCTTATATTAAGTTTTTTTTTCCTGTAGTAGCAGTTGTTTTCAGATAACTCTTATTAGCAGTTAACTATCCTCCTAGTTCTTTAGTTAATGTAAACGTCTGGCATTGATAGGACAAAGTTGGTATAAATATTGTCTTAAGTTAATGTAAACGTCTGGCATTGATAAGACAAAGTTAGTATAAATATTGTCTTCAGTTAATGTAAACGTCTGGCATTGATAGGACAAAGTTAGTATAAATATTGTCTTTAGTTAATGTAAACGTCTGGCATTGATAGGGCAAAGTTGGTATAAATATTGTCTTTAGTTAATGTAAACGTCTTGCATTGATAGGACAAAGTTGGTATAAATATTGTCTTTAGTTAATATAAACGTCTGGCATTGATAGGACAAAGTTGATATAAATATTGTCTTTAGTTAATGTAAACGTCTGGCATTGATAGGACAAAGTTGGTATAAATATTGTCTTCAGTTAATGTAAACGTCTGGCACTGATAGGACAAAGTTGGTATAAATATTGTCTTTAGTTAATGTAAACGTCTGGCATTGATAGGACAAAGTTGGTATAAATATTGTCTTTAGTTAATATAAACGTCTGGCATTGATAGGACAAAGTTGATATAAATATTGTCTTTAGTTAATGTAAACGTCTGGCATTGATAGGACAAAGTTGGTATAAATATTGTCTTCAGTTAATGTAAACGTCTGGCACTGATAGGACAAAGTTGGTATAAATATTGTCTTTAGTTAATGTAAACGTCTGGCATTGATAGGACAAAGTTGCTATAAATATTGTCTTTAGTTAATATAAACGTCTCGCATTGATAGGACAAAGTTGATATAAATATTGTCTTTAGTTAATGTAAACGTCTGGCATTGATAGGACAAAGTTAGTATAAATATTGTCTTTAGTTTATGTAAACATCTGGCATTGATCGGACAAAGTTGGTATAAATATTGTCTTTAGTTAATATAAACGTCTGGCATTGATAGGACAAAGTTGATATAAATATTGTCTTTAGTTAATGTAAACGTCTGGCATTGATAGGACAAAGTTTATATAAATATTGTCTTTAGTTAATGTAAACTTCTGGCATTGATAGGAAAAAGTTGGTATAAATATTGTAAGTATTGGGGCTCATTGTAAATCCGAACTTTGAATGTTTCAAAATTGTAGTGAGTTAGTGGTTTACTTTTTTTTATTGTTTCTGTTAAGATGTAATTTTGAGAAGGTGCTATGGTTATATGCTTCAGTGGTAGCGAGGTTTCTTGAGTGTGTTGTCGTGGCAAGCGTGATTGTAATGTAAGTCGAGTTAAATGTTTGTGAATTGTATTTGATGTTTGCAAGAGCAGCTGAACTGTTGATTGTTAAGACATGTAACTAAAGCAGAAATTATTATTGGTTAGAGTAAGCTTGACGAATGGAAGGTTAAAAGGTTAGGAAGTTTGTGCAAGGGGAGTTGACAGAAGTTGTTGAAAGGAACGGGCGTGTCCCGGTGTAGTATTTTTTGTGGAAAAAGCCTGTGTCTGATGTGTGGTTTTTGTTATTGTAAGGACCGATGTTGTTTATGGTCTCGGAAGTTGTTGCGGGGCCAGAAGGGATGTAAGTATTATTTGTGCACTGTATGTTGTCAAGATAGATTGGCAGGTTCTTGTGTCTTTTAAGTACCTTGCAGATACGGCTTGTATTATCTGTAATTATATTATGTCGATAAAGACTTGGTCTTTAAATTCATTTATTTATTGCTATGTACAGTGCGGAAATATGTCCTTTAGACAACATTGCCATTGTTGTTGTTGTTAGATTAGATTAGTGGTAACATTGTTGGTGTAGCTGTTGTTCGGGACAAAGATGTGCATGTCCTGACCCTGCCATGCTTGGCTGGTAAGTACCTTTAATCTCGTTACACTTTGGGGGCTCGTCCGAGCTCAAAGAGCAGACGCCATTGGCTGCCCTGCATAATTACGTTGCACACTATGGTGGATTAGCAGTTGATGTCCGGTTTGTTTACTCAGTAATTGTAGTATTCTCCGGTGTTTTTCTTAATAGCTTTGTGACAGGTAGACCTACTCCTACTACTTAAGCGCAAATAGCGCTACTATTAAGTAGAATATTGTATTACAGAGTAGCTAGTTATTTTAGCACTAGTCGTAAAGAAATTACATCATCAAATCTGGTGTGGGTAAACAAAATAGCTAAGACCGGAAGAAGAAAAAGAAAGGGGAGTTAAGGTGGGTTAGAGTTTTGGTTTGGGGAGCGGGAAGGTCGTCATGCTGGTTGTGTTAGATTTTGAAGCTAGAAAGTTTTAAGTTTGACATGTATACTTCAAATGGATGTGAATGCCTAGAACGGACAGTGATAAGTAAAACAGTGTATTAAATAGTTTTCCGTGAACGAGAATACATTGTGTTGTGTGATTTTTACGGACAGAAAGGTCGAAAACAGGCAACACTCTGACATGTCAACATTGGGTCACTAAACACAGGCACGCTTAACAGTGAGCTGATTGAGAAGTAAGTGGGTCATTTGTAGGCTCATACGATCTCTGAACCAGCACAAATTAACATACGCATTGCCTGCTTTGTATATGAAAAACAGTACTGCCAGTATAATATATGAAAAACAGTATTCCCTACCTTGCATATGAAAAGCAGTACTGACAGTATAATATATGAAAAACAGTATTGCCTGCCTTGCATAGGAAAAACAGTACTGCCAGTATTAAGTAATAAAAGTAAGTGGTGTCACCAAAGTTGAAAGTCTTCATCATACATGAGTTTCAAGACATCCTGGGTTGAAAATAGAACATCTAGGAAATTACATCTCTTGCGTGAGCGAGTCTAGAAACTAGATGACTTGGTAAACAGTACTGTCACACTATAGAGTATTTTGGCGCAGTGACCAACTCATACCGGTGGAGACTTTCTGTTGTAATTTAGCAGAGTATTCTCCAAAGTTACCCCACAGATCTCCCACCACTGAGTGACATACCTGAGCATATTACCATTGTTTATTATGTGAAATATCCAGGTCATCCCGGTGGGGACTTCGTTTCTGAAGATCTAGTCCTGTTCTCTCCATTGAAGGCATTTCTTTATAATGGCTTCTCCACAACAAATGGAACAACAGATATTACTGTTGCAGCAACAAAACCAGCAGTTGCAGCAGCAAATACAACAGCTATCTCAACTACAAGCCGCTAACCAGCCTTTACCTCAATCTCCCGACTCTTCAGTACACGCTTTACGTGAAATAACCTCCACCCTTCATACAGTCAATCATTCAGCCAATTTCCAACATATCCGTTCGCTGGTTACACCATTCTCTTGGGAACCCTTCAAGTACCGCCTGATAGACATAGATCAATTTGAGTCTCTTATTTCGGCAGCATCCGATGGAGACCGCAAACGCAATGCATTTTTGTCGTCTGAATCATTGGTAACAGGCTTTCTCCGACGTCGCTCCAAGACCTATCCTAGGGAAACCTTCGATTCCTTGAAGAAAGAACCTGTTCGTCGATATTCTTAGATAATCGATTCCCAGCACGATTGGACGCTACTCGGGCGCATTCGTCAAGATCGAACTGAGTCAGTTCAGTTTTTTGCTGATCGTTTGCTCAATCTTTCAGAGGATGCTTTCCTGGATGAATCGGTTCTTTCAGCCGATATGGACAAGCACCTTGTCGGAGTTTTTGTGGATGGACTCTCTTCAGACTCGTTGAAGTTGCATCTGATACGTAAAGATCCCAAGTCTATTAATGAGGCCACCAGCTGGCTGTTACTGAAGATAATGTCAAGCGTTGATTTCATCAACGACTTGGTCGGGATCCACATCTGAACGTGACTCGTGATGAGGAGCCTATGGACGTTTCGCACCTCCGCCGTTCCTGGCATCGTTCTGCAGGTCAACCTCAACACTTTGATCTTCCATCAGAGCCTTCTTATCACCAACAGCACCTCTCAACTCAACATCAGTCCAGCCAACGTCATTCACGTCGACCACAACACCAACGGTCTCAAATGCATAATGTGTCCACACTGACTTGTTTTAAATGTACCAGACCAGGCTATATGGTTCGTGATTGCCCCCAACGCCAGCCACAGTATTACCAACAAATGCAATGGTCAAATACTCCAACCAGGCCCTCCAAACTGGGTCCTTGTCCATCCTTCAACCGCCGTCCATCTCACCCTCCTCCTCTAATGAGCCATGGAAACCAGTGGGTCGCCCGTTAGTCAGGACCGTTACGGGTGACTCTGCTCTTTACCAGGATGGATGGAGTAGGTCCTTCCAGTCTTTTTCTCCGGATCCACAGTCTCGGTCTTCTTGTTCTTCTCCGGCTATTAACGTTTTACGAGTTGAATTGGATCCTTCTTCCTGTCTTATCTCTGTTGGGAAGTTGAGTTTTCGTGCTCATGTTGATACAGGGGCTACAGTCAGTCTCATTCGTGAGCAACTGTTTAAGCGCCTTCGCAAGCATGCTCATTTTCATCATACCTCTACCCACATGGCTTCCGTTACAGGCCAGCCTTTACAGTCTATTGGTACTGCTGTCCTCCATTTCAAAATTGGTTCGCAAGGTCTTAACCACAATTTTATTGTTACTCGGTGCATGACACGGAATTTTATTCTTGGTCGTGATTTTCTTCATAACCACCGAGCACGTATCTACTTTGATCTCAAGCAGAAACGTATCAATAATGAATACATCCCTCTTCAGGATGATATTGATAAGGGTGGAATTAGGATGCCGTCAAATTACCACCTCTATCGACACCAGGTATTACAATGCAAGATGTGGGTGTCTTATCTGGTTTAGATTGTTGCTGTGTGTGTGTTGCAGTAGAACAGTTCAGGGTACACCACAGGCAACATGACGTGTAGAGTCATAGAAATGGTAACTTCGCTTTAGGTTTATACCATTTATTGCACGCCACAAAACAGTCATGATACTTATGTTATCATCGGCATAGTACAACGAATGCAGCATTCAAACTCATGTTAACTGACAGTCATGTAGAAGTCAATACTCAATAGTTGTATGGAAAACAAATATCATAGCGAAGCTTGATAAATAATACATATAACTTCTGCAACCGTGGTCAGCTGCAGATCCTTAATGTTCATAGACAATAATAATTATTCCTTCCTGATGCTAGCAGATCAGATGTATACAATACGTCCGTTTACTGTCTGCACGTGAGTAGCATACATGGATTACAGGTCAGCTCAACCTTTATAACCTTCCTAAGTCTAACCATCTGACTTGGACGTGATCTCTGATATAACGAATCCTGGAACACAGACAATAGTCTTGTTGGTCTAGAGCGACCCATAGATATATAACTAGTTCAGGTATAAAGATACCGATGACTTAATCCTAGTCAAAGTATCTCTCCATTTTGAATCACACAGGCGAGCAAAAAGGCGACAAAATGACGAACCTCTAGATGATAGCCTAAAGTTCGATACAAGAGGAATTACCTTATTTCGGAAAATCAACCATGAACATATGCCTCCAGGCAGGCTTGAATAATACGGGGAAATAGTCTAGTTAGCTAACTAACTCACAAAGACAATGTATTTCCCTCAGAGAATCACAAGACGCAGTCGCGTCCGCTCGCTAATCAGTCCATTTCTCAACTGCCCGACCTGGGCGGAACAACAAAACGACAACCCAGTCGAGACATGCGCAGAGTGACAATCTCTGAGTCGCTGTTCACAATAAGACGATTCTAAGAACATTCGAGATAAAAGTCTTACACAGTCGCGCCTTTTATGGACATGAACAGAAGCGTTAAGAAAGGTTTCAAACATCTACAACAGTTGACTGATACTATCAAATAAGGAGATATGGTCACGCTTCGTTCAAGACATTATAGACCGAACGTGTCTCTATACAAGAGGAGGTAAACTCATAAAAAATAGCAGTATCGATATATCGGGTTCTGTCCCTTTGACCATAAAATATATATAACATGCATTTCAGTCAAATAATGATCATACATACGAAAAACGATCATACAAAGACTTTGGAAAAAAGTAATTATTTGTGCGTAACATTACCGCACCCTCCCGGGAAAAAAAAAAATGAAACATTTTTTTTTTTAAAATCCTGGAGCCGGAAAAATCTAGGCTCCTAACGCACGTATGATGCGCGGATATACCTAACAAAATAGCTCAACACTTGGAGCAAAACTGAGATCATATCCCAGGTCCTTAGAGAAAAATTTATCTAAGTATACGCGTATATATCCCAGGAAGGTGCCACCAACACAAACCACAATGCTGGCAACATCATAATAAAAGTCAAATTATTCTCATACCAATATATGAAATCAAATATATTATTATGATATCATACAATGTGTTGCAAATAGCGGTGTAATATATTAATATACCGCACTATTTTATTACATTATGTAATGCATCAGTAACTAATAAGTAATACATGTGTTGATCTTCGTTGACATAAAATATTCAATAGAAGAAGATGTGGACATCATCCGCTCCCAATCTAGGACAGGACTTGATATACTCAAAGTTCCACAATGGACACAATCTCGCATCTTCAATGATGTGCTGCGAAAATATCAATAACACAAATCTTAAAGACAACTGGTAAATCTCTCAATACAATCCTGAAAATAATTTATTTAAATGTGGCCGAGTGATCTTTTGGCCCGTATATCACTAACTAAGCCTTCTTAGATAATTACATGGAACAATGTTATAAATTCCCCCTCAAAAAAGTGAGAAACAAAAAAAAAACTACTAACATGTCATTATAACATTGGACTGTATATCAGGACATATATATATATGACAGAAGAATCATGTGGAATCGTGTGGGCATCTGGACAGAATGTCCGCCATTACATTATCCGAACCACGGATAGCTCGAACCGAGAAATGAAATGGTTGAAGAGCTATGGCATAACGAGTGGACCTCGAGCTCTTCAAGTTTTTGCTCTGAATAGCAGTAAGCGCTTTCTGGTCGGTTTCCACAATGAAATGTGCGCCTAGAAGAAATCTTTGTAACTTCAGAATAGACCATACCATAGCCAATAACTCACGGTCTAAAACCGAGTAATTCTTTTCTGCAGCATTTAATTTCCTAGAGATATACATCACCGGATGCAGAGTATCAGAATACTCCTGCATTAGTGCTGCCCCAATCCCAGTTGACGAGGCGTCACTTCGAAGAACAAAAGTCTTCTCAATAGTAGGTAACCTAAGAATAGGTGGAGATGAAAATAGGTCTTTAACCTGGTCCAATGAGGATTGACATTCTTTTGACCAGCGGATCAAATTAGGCGACCCTTTCTTCAATAAAGTAGAAAGCGGTGCCATAATGGAGGACAGATTCGGAATGAATCGTCCGTAGAATTGGATCAAACCTAATAGACTCCTTACTTGTTTCTTTGTCTTAGGGACCGAAATGTTAAGTATTTTTGAAACATTGTGGTCCTCTGTCTTTAAAAGACCATGACCAACACGATGACCTAGGAAAGAAATCTCACTAAATCCTATAAAGGCTTTAGAGGGTTTTGCAGTCAAGTTATACTCGCGAAGAGTAGACAGTAATTCGTATAAACCCAAATAGTGATCTTCCCAGGAATCACTGAATAGACAGATATCATCTAGATATGCTATGACATCTGTACGATATGCGAGAATTCGCCGCATCATGCGTACGAATGTAGCAGGGGCGTTCATAAGACCAAAAGGCATGAAATTCCATTGGAATAAACCCCTAGGTGTAGAAAAAGCTGTAAAAGGTTTGGCACGTTCAGTTAGCGGGACTTGCCAATAACCTTTAGACAAATCTAGTTTGGTAAAGAATCTAGAATTAGAAAGTTTATTGAGTAGTTCTTCTAATGAAGGCATAGGTTCAGCGTCGAACTTCGTAACTTGGTTCAATTTGCGATAATCTACGCAAATGCGAATGTTATTATCCTTCTTTCGAACAATAACCATAGACGAAGAGTATGCTGAAGTGGATGGTTCAATGATTTCCAAACGTATCATTTCATCCAATTCTTTTTCGACTTGAGACTGGAAATGGATAGGTATTGGATAGGGTCTGACTCTGATAGGATTATGATCAGTTAGCACAATGTCATGTTCAATGACATGTGTGTGTCCCGGGATGTCTGTAAGAACATCCTGAAATGTTTGCAACATCGAAGAAACTTGTCGATGTTCCTCAGCGGAAAGATTTGGAGAAACGGTCACGTTTTTCCAAGATTCCGTAGAATAAAGTGGGACCATAGAAAGAGGAAGATTGACATCAGAAAAAGTAGTTTCCTCATCCTGTATAACTGACAGCGATGAGTATTGACCATGAGGTACTTGAGAATTGTCCGTTGCCTGGAAAATAGGCTGCAAATAGTCTGGTCTTTCATGAAATTCCGTGAGCATATTTATGTGGAAAGTTTTATGCTTTCCATCAATATCGACAACATAGTCGACATCAGAAATTTTGGAGACTATTGCATATGGACCTTTCCATGCAATTAGAAGTCTGTTCTCCCTTGAAGGAAGTAGGACGAGAGCTTTGTCACCTGGACAAAGTTGTCGTAGACATCTATTCTTATTCGCAAACTGCCTTGCCTTTTCTTTAGCAAATTCGGAAGACGAAGTTGCTAGTCTGCATGCCTCAATGATTTTTTTCCTAAGAGCAATGACGTACTCATAAGAAGACTGAGTCTCATCGCTAATATTATCGGCAGTGATTAGATCGTGAAGTAAAGACATAGGGCCGCGCGGTTGCGCGCCAAAGACAAGTTCAAAAGGGGAAAACCCCGTATGTTCATTGGGGACCTCTCTATACGCAAAGAGAGCCGCGGGTAAGACCCTGTCCCAATCCTGAGGATGATCCTCAGTTATTTTACCCAGTAAAGTTTTTAGAGTCCTATTTAAACGTTCGACCAACCCATTAGACATTGGGTGATAGATACTGCTGAGAGACCTTTTTATATGTAGCATAGACATTACCTGTGACATAGTGTTTGATATCAGTTGAGTGCCATGATCTGACAATATTTCTCCGGGAAAACCCAAGCGAGAAAATATCAGCCAAAGAGCGTCTGCGATATCAGCAGTTGAGATGCTCTTGAGAGGTATTGCCTCTGGCCAACGTGTGCACATATCGACACATGTAAGAATAAATTGATGCCCTCTAGCCGACTTAATTCTAAAAGGACCGATAATATCTATTGCCATTTTTTGAAAAGGGCGAATTGGAATGTCAGCAGCCTGAATAGGCGCAGCATGTCGTGGTCCTTTAGATTTGACCTCCTGACATACTTTGCAAGAGCGACAGTACATTCGTATGTCCTTGCTTACAAATGGCCAAAAGAAAGCCGCAAGAACTCTCGACTTTGTACGGGAAAAAACCCATATGTCCAGCACATTGCGAGTCATGAGCATGTTGCAATATTTGCACCCTCATGCTCTTAGGCACAAGAATTTGTGAATGAGTGGATGTAGTCGAGTCTTGTACCATACGTACAAGTACGCCGTTCTTCATAGAAATCCAAGATTTTCTATTAGTATTTTGATTAGGATCACCTTTTTTTGCTAGAATGAAGAATTTTTGTAACGACGGATCTTCTTCTTGCAATTTGATAAATGAGTCACGTGTAATAGTCAAGTGACTATTTTGTTCATTTACTTCATCATTATTAGTTAATGAAGTTTGAGGTGGATCCAGAGCATGTGCTCTTGTGACCACCGTATTGGTAGCTTCAATGTTTTGCTCTTCCCAAACAGCAATCTGCTGTGGGGTACATTCCCTAACTCCGTGAATACGACCAATAATAAGGTCCGCAATAGGGTTTGGAAGTAGACACGCGTGGACCTCTCCCGTGAAGAAAGGAGTAGCAATATGTATTATGGCAGTAGGATATTTTTCCAACGTGCCATCAAATGTGTCACATTTGATGACCTTTCCTGTAGCACAGAATGGATCTACAAGAGATTGCCTAACCCCGACAGTAGTACATCCAGAATCAAACAACACCGAGACTGGATTACTATTTACAAGCCCCTTATGTAATATAAGAGAACCTCTCCCATCATGAGCAACATTAGCAGGAAGAGCGGGCAAAGGATGACCACAGCTTAGAGTACTAATGGTTTTCGGATCAAATAAAGTACTGCATTGGATACATTTATTTGCCCTACCAAAGTCAAAAGATGAGCATCCGATAGCATTATGGTCTTTATCATTATTAACCTGTTTATCTGCTCCCTGAGATTCTTGTTGAACAGAGTTTGTCTGTTGATATCTTTTTCTCTTCTGTTGCGATCTACCGCGACCATTATTGCTTCTGCAATTATCATTAAAGTCCCTACTGTAATTTTTATCCTGGTTTGCGTTCCAGTTTCCATAACTGTCATTACCATCTCTATGCTGTTGAGAACCTCTATTATCTTGGTATTGAGGTCTCTGCAAATAATATTTTCCTCTATACCGATTACCTTTATGAAAATTTCTAAAGTTACCGGGAATAGAATACCGTGTAATATTAGGTTGTCTCCAGTTCTGGGAAGAAGAATCTCCCTGAAATTGATTACCATGGTTCTGGGCATAATTACGGTTACTCTTTTTATTGAAATTTTGCTGGCTACCCTGAAATTTACGCATAAAATTCGGGCCATAAGGTGCTGCCGAAGCAACTGGCAGACCTTCTTTTACCTTAGAGTTGCTAACGGTTATGTGAGGATGTGCAGTAACATACTGGCTACAGTATTCTTCCATTTCTTTTATATTTTTAGGCTTACGCTCATGAAGAAAAGAAAGAAAAGCTTCATTAACAGAAGACATAACCTTGTCTCTAAGAAGTACGTCCATGAGGGCTTCAAATGTACTTTCTGTCTTAGAAAGCTCAACCCATCGTAAAAAAGTAAGACGTATGCCTGAGATGAATTCTGAGAATTCAACTCCAGTTTCTGGTAACATGTTTTTAAATTTAAGACGATATCCGTCTTCGTTAAGTTGGTACTTCTTTAACAATGCCGCCCTGACAACCTCATAGTTGTTCTTGTCAGGCACATCTACCATACCCAACAAAGTCAAAGCATCACCTCTAAGTATCTTGGACAGATGATAAACATATAATGTTTTATCTATATTATGCACCTTACATGCACTTTCAAATCTATCTAGATAAAATGTTATATCATCAATTGAAGCATTGAATGCTGGTAAATTAAGCTTGAAATCAACAGCATTAGACTTATTAGCAGATGATACCTTATTAGCATCATTAGCATTACTAGATAACTTCAACTTTTCTAACTCCAAAGCTAAGAGTTTTTCTTCATGTTCCATTTTTGCTTTTCTCTCATCAGACTCTCTTTGTAACCTTCTTTCCTCAGCCTCAGCCTGTAACTTTCTTTCCTCAGCCTCAGCCTGTAACTTTTTTTCTAATCTTTTATTTTCAGCCGTCTTTTTCAAGTCTCTTATTTTCAGCTTCTTTTTCAAGTCTCTTATTTTCAAGCTCAGCCTGAAGTCTCTTCTCCTGAGATTCTGCTTCTCTTTTTTGTTTTTCCATTTCCATTTGTAATCTCTTTTCATCTACCTGCATCTGCAGTTTTAAATTTTCAGCATCTATTCTCTTTTGTTCAGTTAGTTCTTTCATTTTCTTTTCCTCCGACTTCAATGCCTTGGCATATTGAACAGTCGCAAATTCTTCTAATTTATCACCTGTCTTCCCAAGGGCTTTACCCTGCTCAATAAAGTACTCAAATGTAGACATGATGTCTAAAATGTGAGTACAGAACCTGAAATAATTAATTATCTTATTTCAATCTTAATAGCAACAAGACTTAATAAAGTGCTTGTATAATTACTATGTTTACTCCAATCTCTGTGGGAAACAAGACTTAACACTAGTTTGTATTATCAGTTGTACAATAATATCACAAGTCACCTCTTAATTATCAGTGCACTACCCAAATCAGTGCATAACCATCAGTTATTTATCATAACCGCACTACAATAGTGCATAAGGAAAAAAACCACCAGCTAGTTATGATAAGTGCACTCTAGATCAATAGTGCATGAGCATATATGTAACAATAGTGAAAGCTAACTATGCAAGAACTATGCAAACAATAACAAGACAATGTAAACAATAACAAAGTACCAACAATGTAAACAAAACAAAGATCAAAGTCAATGTAAACAATAACAAAGATCAGAGTCAATGTAAACAATAACAAAGATCAACGTCAATGTAAACAATAACAAAGATCAGAGTCAATGTAAACAATAACAAAGATCAAACAATACGAAAACATTCGCATAAGTCAAATAAATAAACAGCAAAACTAAAAAGAATATGATGACAGAATGCGAAGATATGACAAACAAATGACGCTACAGTATATACACAACAATTTACGTGAAGAACTGAATAATAGAAAAGAGGAGACCTACAAATACAAACAATTGAAATCGAAACTAAAAAACAGAAAGAAAGAGAGAAAAAAAAAAAAAAAAATATACAAAAAACGAAAATAAAGCACAACTCGTCACAACTAAACAGATATAGCAACGATTGTCGCTAGCAAATTTCACAGTAGGAAATTCGCACAGTCCCTAACGAAAACGCTAACAGTAGAACCTCTGTGGCGTGGTATCTTCTACTGAAAGACACCGCCCAACCGAGAAAACCCGCAGAAATATAAACATATAAATACAAATCCAAATAACATATAACATGTAAACATATAAAGAGTGCGAAAAATGTGATAGACAGAAGGCTCAGTTAGAACATAAGGGCACAGTTCACAAACAAAACAGGCCACTTAACTTCTATGTATCCACAACGTCAGCACAGTTCAGAACAGGATGTGATCAGCATTCTTAGGACAATGATCCAACGTTGATCCATATCTGCTCTCGTAAACTGCCATGACAAAGGAAATGAGCTTCTAACAGGAAACAGCTTCTGACAGGAAACAGCTTCTGAACTTGACCTTCTGAACTGCAACAGTAATTCTGAGACCGGAACAGTTGTTACGGCACTTGTCCTTCTTCTCAACAGATCAGGAAATCCATTCGCTCGGTACTTGTCCTTCTATTTGTAGACAAACTTCAATACCGCCGAGCAGCGCCGGGTAGTTTCAAAATATCAACAACTGTCAGTACTGCTGCGTCTTTCAAAAAATTTCATCAAAGGTGATGAATAGCAACTGCAATGTTGTCTTGTAGTCTGCAGATGATGTCTGGGTTTGTTGACCCCCTTGAGAGTTGGTACCAGAATAAACCAACTATTGGCCACCATGAATTGATAAGGGTGGAATTAGGATGCCGTCAAATTACCACCTCTATCGACACCAGGTATTACAATGCAAGATGTGGGTGTCTTATCTGGTTTAGATTGTTGCTGTGTGTGTGTTGCAGTAGAACAGTTCAGGGTACACCACAGGCAACATGACGTGTAGAGTCATAGAAATGGTAACTTCGCTTTAGGTTTATACCATTTATTGCACGCCACAAAACAGTCATGATACTTATGTTATCATCGGCATAGTACAACGAATGCAGCATTCAAACTCATGTTAACTGACAGTCATGTAGAAGTCAATACTCAATAGTTGTATGGAAAACAAATATCATAGCGAAGCTTGATAAATAATACATATAACTTCTGCAACCGTGGTCAGCTGCAGATCCTTAATGTTCATAGACAATAATAATTATTCCTTCCTGATGCTAGCAGATCAGATGTATACAATACGTCCGTTTACTGTCTGCACGTGAGTAGCATACATGGATTACAGGTCAGCTCAACCTTTATAACCTTCCTAAGTCTAACCATCTGACTTGGACGTGATCTCTGATACAACGAATCCTGGAACACAGACAATAGTCTTGTTGGTCTAGAGCGACCCATAGATATATAACTAGTTCAGGTATAAAGATACCGATGACTTAATCCTAGTCAAAGTACCTCTCCATTTTGAATCACACAGGCGAGCAAAAAGGCGACAAAATGACGAACCTCTAGATGATAGCCTAAAGTTCGATACAAGAGGAATTACCTTATTTCGGAAAATCAACCATGAACATATGCCTCCAGGCAGGCTTGAATAATACGGGGAAATAGTCTAGTTAGCTAACTAACTCACAAAGACAATGTATTTCCCTCAGAGAATCACAAGACGCAGTCGCGTCCGCTCGCTAATCAGTCCATTTCTCAACTGCCCGACCTGGGCGGAACAACAAAACGACAACCCAGTCGAGACATGCGCAGAGTGACAATCTCTGAGTCGCTGTTCACAATAAGACGATTCTAAGAACATTCGAGATAAAAGTCTTACACAGTCGCGCCTTTTATGGACATGAACAGAAGCGTTAAGAAAGGTTTCAAACATCTACAACAGTTGACTGATACTACCAAATAAGGAGATATGGTCACGCTTCGTTCAAGACATTATAGACCGAACGTGTCTCTATACAAGAGGAGGTAAACTCATAAAAAATAGCAGTATCGATATATCGGGTTCTGTCCCTTTGACCATAAAATATATATAACATGCATTTCAGTCAAATAATGATCATACATACGAAAAACGATCATACAAAGACTTTGGAAAAAAGTAATTATTTGTGCGTAACAGATATTCATATTGCTTTGTTAGTACGTCTACTGCTGTCTGACGTGATCTTTTCTCTTTCCCCGCCGGACTGTTGTATTTGTTTTTGTATTGGGTTTGTTGCATTTTAAAATGTAACTCCTCTGAACAGTCTGTGATTAATATACGGACAAGGCATTTTATCATGTTTTAGGGTGCTGCAGTCGGAAAATTAGCCCAACGGATTGTTGAAAGCTTGATAGTCAATCGTGGTGACTTGTTTTACAGTTCATCATTTTTGCATCGTGCCTTCGATGTTAGTTACACGAATGTGGGTTTAAATACTTTGAAAACCATGATAGTAATAATTGAATCTCCCAAATGTTCATAGACGGGATAAGTCATGTCTAGAGTCCAAACAAACAATTTATTATACATTCTGTAGACATCGTACGTTGATCATAAATTACATCAGAAATATAATTTAGAATCCTATGTTGAGTTAGCTATCTTGCATATCAGTCCTTTGTCTCATACATCTGAATTACTGTAGGCAGAACGACATAACTATATGCACGCGTGGTTGGTAAATCCAACGACCGACAGTGAGATTATGCGTCTGGCACTAGTATAACTAAAACGGACTGTTAATTCATCTCGACAAGGTTTAGTCAATTACTAACCTGTAACTTCATCTTTCTTCATCATAACAGTGGACTGACCCATGTCCATAACAAAATACAATATAACTGTGTGGCATTCCATGCCCGACACTATAAGAATATAAAGACACGTCTTCTCCGCTCGACGGTCATTCAAGAAAGGGTCCCGTCTCTTGGTCACGGTGCGTGACTACCAACGCTGAAACGTCACAGCGTTCACTAGGCTAATAATACTTTTACATTACATTAAACGTTGTAACCCCTAAAATCGCATGCTGCTAACCTCTAGCAGACAATGCCAATTAATCTACCGTAACAATTCCCTATCCACCGGGGAAAAAAAAAATCTATTAGATAGATTTTTTTTTCTTTCAAAAACCTATCTGAATGAATATCAAAAAATTTAACAATATCAAAAAATTTAACAAAAATGCGGCATATGGCCTACGATGTTCTGTCTAGAACAGTGTCGTGGTCATGTCGACTTACTAACAGTCATCTAATATATTAATGATCTTATTATACATAAATGTTATACATAAATTTTATATGAACTAAAAGAGAATGGCTAATGTTGATATCTAATTAAATAATTAATTAACTTAAAATATGTCGCAATGAAATGTCACGTCAGACTAATCTAAAGAGTTAAAATTAAACTAATTAATTATATTGAGTGTGTAATAAGAATAAAGTTGTTGAAAATCTAATGTAAGAAAAATGAAAGGATATGTTAAAGAGAGAAATAAATAAATGAAGAATAAAGTAGAGAAAGAAAGTAATGTATAAATTTAACTTAGTTATGTGTGTTGGACATTAATTAAGTTTAGTATTAAGTTGTTAATACCTATCTAAATTAACCAATTTAAACAATAATGTAGTATGTAATGTATCAACATAGTTATTAACTATATAATATAATAGTTACATACAATAACATTATCTAAGAATCATGTGAGTTCTTATTTTTTTCTTCTTTCATTTTTTTTTCAAATTTCATTTCATTTTTTTTTTCATATTTATCTCACCTTTCATTTTAATTCCCATTATTTTAACGACTTAATTAAAATTAATTAAAGTTGG
This sequence comes from Oreohelix idahoensis, assembly GCA_024509875.1. Lineage (NCBI taxonomy): Eukaryota > Metazoa > Mollusca > Gastropoda > Stylommatophora > Oreohelicidae > Oreohelix > Oreohelix idahoensis. The sequence goes on from JAMPIV010015341.1 coordinate 49,334, forward strand.
ATATGATGATCCATCCGTAGGCTTGATCCTTGTGAATTCCGATTAGAGAAAAAAATGTTTATGTGTTTCAGTTCATAAGTATCGACGTTATTGACAATAGTTCATGTCGCATACTGAGTTGCTTTGATAGTATTTTCTATTATTTTCACTTGATGCACGAAAATGTTTCCAATAGTTTTATCATGACTGGATATCAAGCAAAGTCCTGGCGTAAATACGAACATAGAGTCAATTGATTTCGTTCATTTCGTATATAATATGTCTTTAGTAAGCAGATACGTGTATTATCGGCAATTGTTTCTGTCTATGTAGAACAGCAATGATAGTGCTATGTCTCTCGAGTAAGTATCTGCGACGTTACTATAGTTCAGGACTCGACATCAGTAGGATTTCGAGACAGATTATCTGCCAAGACGTTATCTGATCCTGTGATGTACTCGATTGAGAAGTCAAAAGGTTGAAGTAGAATGGCGTATCTTGTCAGCCTCGGGCTCTTGTGATTAGCACGACGTAGTGATGCCACCGCTTTTTGGTCCGTCTGTACCACAAAGGGTGCGCCTAATCGGAATTTTTCGAGCTTTGTGATCGCCCAAATGACGGATAGTAATTCTCTATCAACTGTTGAGTACTTGATTTCTGGTGGCTTCAGTTTCCGTGAGACGTACAGTGTGGGATGGAGGACGTCGTCATGATATTGGAGCAAACATGCGCCAATTCCGTAGTTACTCGCATCTGTGCGGAGAATAAACTTTTTGGAAGCATCAGGTAGTCTCAAAATAGATGGGTGTGAAAAAATATTAATTATTTGACAGAATATTCTATCACATTCACATGTCCATGTCACCTTCACTGGCATGTCCTTTTTTAACAGTGATGATAAGACAGCCGTGATAGATGACAGGTTAGGTACAAATCTGCTGTAATATTGGACTAGTCCTAACAAGCTTCTAACCTGTTTCTTCGTTTGAGGAACGGAAATGTTTAAAATTTTAGAAACCGTACTGGGTAGTGTTTGGATATATCCTGCTCCATTGATGTGTCCCAAAAACGTTATTTCGTGAAACGCTACTTGTAATTTTGTGGGTTTAGCAGTTAAATTGTTCATTCTTAATGTGTCCAAAACGTATTCAAGACCCAAAAAATGTTCCTCAAAAGATGAACTAAATAAGCATATGTCGTCTATGTATGTAATAATGTCTGGTCTACCTGAAAAAATGTGTCGCATCATGCGAACAAAGGTAGCTGGAGCGTTAACAAGCCCAAAAGGCATAACATTCCACTGGTATAGACCTTGCGGAGTGGAAAACGCTGTGTAGTATTTAGCTTTTTCGGTTAGTGGTATCTGCCAATAACCTTTAGTTAAGTCTATCTTAGTGAATATAGTTGCGGTCGATAGACGTGGCAGTATGTCGTCGAGAAGTGGATGTGGTTCGCTATCAACTATCGTTTGTGCATTTAATTTTCTATAGTCGACGCATAGTCTAATGTTATTGTCTTTCTTTCGGACAATAGCTAATGGAGAAGAAAATGGGGAATTACTAGTTTCAATAATTCCTAAAGATAACATCTGTTCAAGTTCCTTAGTAGTTTTAGTAAGAAAGTGTAGAGGAACAGAATATGGATGTACCCGAATTGGAGTATCATCGTTAAGAGTGATGTCATGACTAATGACTGATGTGCGGCCTGGAACGTCGGCCAACACATCTGGATAAGATTGTAGAAGTTCAGCAATCTGTTGATGCTGTTGCGGTGTAACCGACGAAGAGATGGTTACGTCCCGCCAAGATTCAGTAGGCTGTACTACAGGTACAGGTAACGCTAACTGTACCTCAGGAAAAGAAGATTCTTCTTCCTGGATAACAGACAAATTAGAATAGTGACATGTAGGTATGAAAGTGTCATCTAGTTCATGAAAAATAGCTTGTAGATGTTCAGGTCGAGTATGAAATTGTTTGAGCATATTAATGTGAAATATTTTGTGATGTCCCTTAATGTCCAGGACATAATCAACATCAGAAATCTTATTGATAACATTGTATGGACCGCTCCACCGGATGAGTAGTTTATTATCGTTATGTGGCAATAACACATAAGCTTGATCTCCTGGGAATAATTGACGTAATCGTCTACTACTGTTTTGGAAAGTTCTAGCTTTCGCTTTAGCAGCCTCAGATGAAGCTGTTGCCATTTTGCAGGCATCAATAATGTTATTCCGGAGATTAATTACATACTCATAGGATGACTGGGTATCCGGAGTCATCTCGGAGTCAATCAATAAGTCTTTTATTAGTCCCATAGGACCTCTTGGTGGAGCGCCAAAGACTAATTGAAATGGAGAGAAGCCAGTTTGTTCATGTGGCACCTCTCGATAAGCGAATAACACGGCTGGGAGTACTCTGTCCCAGTCCTGTGGATGGTTAACTGTAACTTTATGTAACATTTGTTTGAGAGTGCGGTTAAGTCTTTCTACTGCACCATTACTCATTGGGTAATAAATGCTGCTGAGATTTCTATCTATATTCCAAGTCTTCATTACTTCTGTCATAGTCTCAGATATAAATTGAGATCCATGATCTGACAAAAGTTTCCTACCTACTCTAGAGAAGATCAGGTGTAGTACATCAGCTACATCTGTGGTGGTGGTTGTTTTCAATGGGATGGCTTCTGGCCATCGTGTGCATAAATCGATGCACGTGAGAATAAATCTATGTCCTCTGGCTGATGGTAAAAGTGGGCCAATAATATCAATGGCCATCTTGTCAAAGGGTCTCACAGATATGTCACAAGCCTGAATAGGCGACGTGTGAAAGGCTCCTCGTGCTTTCACTTCTTGGCATATCGTACAGGAGCGTACGTACTGTGAAATATCTCGTGACACTCCCGGCCAAAAAAAAGAAGATAATACTCGAGAATGTGTCCGAGTATATCCCATGTGACCTGCGCACTTAGAATCATGTGCGTGTTGAAGTATGTACTGTCTAAAAGCAAAAGGTACCATGACCTGTTGTCTTACATGAGTTTTATCCATAAAACATCTTAATAAAATGTCATTTTTAATAATAAACCAATGACTATTATTATTGTTCATAGCAAGATTGTCAACTTTGTTGACCAGTGCAAAAAATTTTGTTAATGATCTGTCTTCCTTCTGTTTTGCAGCAAAGGATACTCGGTCAATAGTAGAATGAACCTCGATATTTTCATGTTTGTCTGTTTCCTTGTTTTCAGTGTCCATAGTCTCTAATTGTTTCGTATGTGCTCTGGTTATTACTGCATTTCCGATGCATAGATTATTTTTTTCCCATTCAATAATCTCTTCTGGTGTGCAATCTTTACTTCCGTGTATGCATCCCACCATAAGGTCGGCAATTGGGTTTCTTAACATGCATGCTTTAACGTTGCCTGTGAAAAAAGGTGTATTAATATGTATAATAGCAGTTGGATAACATTCTATGGTTCCTCCAAAGGTCATGCACCTGACATGTTCTCCAGTTGCACAATTTGGATGAACAAGTGACTGACGGATTCCGATCGTTGTCGATCCCGAATCTCTTAAAACTGAGACGACGTATCCATTAACTTTTCCTCTGTTGAAGATCAGCGAGCCTGTTCCGTCATTGACTGCTAGACTGACTTCTGGTAGAATGTGTCCGCAGTTCAGAACTGTCTCTTTTGCCTTCTGAAATATAAGATTACATTCTGGGCAACTATTTGCCACGTTATAATTCATTGCATAACATGTAGATGAAGACTGTATTTTGTTATTAGTAGGTGAACTCTGAACCCCAGGGGTTGTAGCAGTAGTAACGGCTGCCCCTGTATTATGATTATAATTTGTCGATCTACGAGAATGAGAACGATGACGAGAATAATCAGTTGAATTATTCCGTTGTCCCCTATTGTAACTGTTATCTCGATGTCTCGAGTTATAATTATTGCTGTTGTTCCAATTGTTACCATTATTATAATTATATGACCGATTATAACTTGAGTTACGTGGATTATTGTTGTATCTGGACTGAGGTGAATAATTTCTATTTTGTGTTCTTCCTCTATTAAAGTTATTGTTAAAACTATTACGTCCCTTATGAAAATTAATGTCATAGTTTCCTTTGAACCTACCTCTGTCTACACTGTGTGTTCTTGGTTTGTTATTATTATGATATGCCATATTGGAGGCTACAGGAAGAGGTTCTCTTATCAACGAGCCAGAAATGTTAGCATTCGGATGAGCGGTGCAGTAATTTAATGAAATTTTTTCTAACTCATCAATAGTTTCTGGTTTACGTTCTTGCAGATAAGCAAAGAACGGTGGGCTGACAGAAGATAATACTTTATCCCTCAATAACAAATCGACTAACTTGTCGTAAGATTTGTTGACACCTGCCAGTTCAACCCATCTGTTAAAAGTATTGCATATGTTAGCAATAAACCCTGTAAAGTCTTTATTATTATCTGGCAACAAACTTTTGAAACGTAATCTACATGCCTCTTTGTTCAAGTGGAACCGACGCAATAACAAAGTCTTAATGGCCTCATAGTCTGTGGCTAATGTCGGATCAATATTTTGTGCTGCACTTGCAGGTTCGCCATCTAGAAATTCCTTGAGTTTAAGTGCCCATGCAGTTTTGTCAAGGTTATTGACCTTGCATATATCCTCAAAGCGCGCCAGCCATGATGACAAATCGTCTACGTGTAACTTGAACGGTGGTAGCTTAAAGTAATAATTGCCCTTAAGTCGGTTGGATGAAGATCCAGATTGAGCATTATCATCTTGGCTTGCTGCAGCACTCTGCGAATGAAGTTTTGCTGTTTCCAATTTAAGCCGTTGCAATTCCATTTCTTGCTGCAGTATGATTTCCTGTCGTTTCAATTTATTCTCTTCTTCAATCCGTAGGATTTCATCTCTTGCCACCTTTCTTTCTTCTTCTTGTCTTAATTCTTCTTTCTCTGCCTTAGCAATAGCTTTCTTTTCAGCCTCTTTTCTTTCAAGTTCTTCCATCTCTGCCTTAGCAATAGCTTTCTTTTCCGCCTCTTTTCTTTCAAGTTCTTCCATCTCTGCCTTATATTTTGCAAGTTGTTGTTCCGCATATTCACGTAGTTCTGATCCTTTCAAATTAAAGTCCTTACCATTTTTAATAAAATAGTCTAAGTTAAGCATCTTGACGTTAATTTATTTAAGTACTCAATCAATTATGTCTAGTAATCACCAATAAAGTCTATGTAGATATTTGTAATTACTCAACGAATGAATAATCACTACAAAAAATTGCAATATTCCTGTACTGTTATTTATAAGTTCCACAAATCTATAATATTTTGTAAAAATATTATATATACCCACTAATATCTATCATAAATAGTTATGATAGTTAGTTATCTAAGGCGCTGAAATTATATCATGCACTTAATATTAGTATTCAATAATTATGGGTATTATACCTAAATAATTAGGTTATTTAATCTTTAATAGTTACTAAGTTCACACTGTAGTACTGAGAAAGTGTACTAATTAACATTTAATATGTCTTAATATGTTATAAATTTATAATAATTAATCATTGTATATTATGTCATAATCATGAGCTATAAAGTGCATTGCCCATTTCTTGGACCACCACTGCAAATTGGTGCAAAGTCCCTAATTCCTCCTTAAAACTCATAAAAATTTAATCATATTAATCTACACTCCTTTTAATGAATAATTTATAGTATTAATATTAAATTATAAATGGATGAGATGAAGACAAACAACACAATTTGTTAGCCAAGGATTACAGAACAGTATTACCATACGACAACGACATTTTCACAATAAAAATGCATTTATAACTAAGTTGAATAAACCGGAATTGAGAGATCAAAGAATGAACTGAATGGAAAGTTAACCTGCGTACACAAAAATTTGTGACGTATACGTGGACTCATTAACGGTTGTACAAAAAATATAAACTGAATGATAGTAAGGTCAGAAAAAACACGATAGGTTACAAACATTGTTACAGAAATGAATAAAAATTAGAACTAAATACACTAGAATACCCCAGTTATAACACGACTAGATACCTAACATGCAAGATCAATTAATTGCAAATACGAACGAACAAAAATCATCGGAAAGCCATCGATGGGTTCTTCGTAAAAATGCAATTAACTAACGGCCTTAAGAACAATTAAAATCAGTTCGTGGCATCCAAGGAGCCATAGAATTGATTTCAATCCGCCGCCCATCCATACCCACGAATAAGGGACAACATCAACGGAAGAAACAGATATAACATAGATATATAACAAATAGAGTGGACATGCCTGCACAGAGAAATGGACTTAGTATTGTGCTATATGAATGACAACCGTCCTAAGTCTAGACTTATCTTTAAAAGGCACCGGCGATGTCAAGTTCATCAACGGACTAGATTCATGCCTAGTACTGTTTGCTCCTTGTTGGCTGATAACCGTATTCCATCGTCTGGTCTTCTTGATCATTTAAATCTTCATCAAACCTGGAATGCGTTGACGGTTGTACTTTCGAAGCGCGGCATCTACGCATGATGTAGTGACGTCAGATTGGCATTTCGTAGTCATGTGTTTAACGTCGTATTTATGCAAATCATGTGACTTTCTTGTAATCGTAAACAGTTTGTGAAAGTATGTAAACAAGAAAAATTTTCCTTTTTCTTTCGATCCCCATACTGGCCACCAATTTTGCTGCGGTCGGAAAATTAGCCCAACGGATTGTTGAAAGCTTGATAGTCAGTCGTGGTGACTTGTTTTACAGTTCATCATTTTTGCATCGTGCCTTCGATGTTAGTTACGCGAATGTGGGTTTAAATACTTTGAAAACCATGATAGTAATAATTGAATCTCCCAAATGTTCATAGACGGGATAAGTCATGTCTAGAGTCCAAACAAACAATTTATTATACATTCTGTAGACATCGTACGTTGATCATGAATTACATCACAAATATAATTTAGAATCCTATGTTGAGTTAGCTATCTTGCATATCAATCCTTTGTCGCATACATCTGAATTACTGTAGGCAGAACGACATAACTATATGCACACGTGGTTGGTAAATCCAACGACCGACAGTGAGATTATGCGTCTGGCACTAGTATAACTAAAACGGACTGTTAATTCATCTCGACAAGGTTTAGTCAATTACTAACCTGTAACTTCATCTTTCTTCATCATAACAGTGGACTGACCCATGTCCATAACAAAATACAATATAACTGTGTGGCATTCCATGCCCGACACTATAAGAATATAAAGACACGTCTTCTCCGCTCGAGGATCATCATCAGCACTATACTAAAACGAGCGTCCTTTTCAGCGCGAACACAGCCGTCAGAATTTACAAAAATGACTCGCACCAAGCAACAAGCTAAAAAGAGGAAAGTATATACAAGCCCTCAAACACTTGTCAGCAGCATCAAGCAAGAACCTACAAAGAGCAAACAGAGGCATCCAGAGAGCACGGATACTCCTAGCGTCGTGGCCAGTCCTTCTCAGAAGACGATCAACGTAACCTCTGATACTACGACCGATGATCGACCCAAAGATTCGAAGGCAGATGACAAACAAGCTCCGAAACCAGACTTAGCAACATCACCGCTGAAACAAGGTGTCGAGGCGGTAGCTACATTGTGCAGTGACAAGGCAACATCGAAGACAGAGGGTAACAAAGCATTGAAACCCAACAAAATTAATCCACCGGCAAAACGAGATGTCATTGTCGAGTCTCCAACATACAGTGACCAGCCAACTCCGGTGAAACTTGACCAGATGCAGACGAGCCAGAATGCGAATCCGTCCCGCAGACCGTACACACAATCTGAGACAGAAGTTGGAACGTGCCAACTTCGCAAGCATCAAAACGCAGTGGCACTACAGGAAAGAATAATTAAGATCACCCAGATGTCTGGAGGTGAGGCCTCGCTCAGGGCCCTACCCGACGACAAAGTAATCGGCATACTTGAGTCAATAACGGGCAGGAGAAGCATAGAAAAACAGAAGAGTACATTCCTCCTGTTATGCAGTGCTCAAACTGCCAACAATTCTCGCATACCAAGAAAACATGCAGGAGAGAGATAGTTTGTCGATACTGTGCGGGAAGCCACGTATACAATGAATGTCCCCATGCGAAAGATGATAGCAACTATAAAGCTCGCTACTCCAACAGAACCTGCGCAAACTGTCTTGGGAACCACGGGGCAAGATACCGTGGATGTCCGATCTTCCATGAGACAAAGACCATACTGAAGGAATCGATAACCAAAAACATCTCCTTCAGAGAAGCAAGAAACCGAGTGGCTTCAGGCGGCACTGGTAAACAAGAACAGCACACAAGAGCTCAGCTGATAAGACTAGCCACAGATATGCGAGACATAAAACAACAACTCAAAGTCGAGACGAACAAGCAACACAACGAAGACTCAGATGCCATAAGAGACGAAACAATAGGAGCCGTACAGAGCGCCCAGGCAATATTACAGGAAATGAAAACTATCAAACACGAGATAGAAGTCGACATCGTCAAACTCACAGAGCTAAAGGAAGAGAACGAAGAAATCCTCAAAAGAATTGAAACAGAGAGAAAGATAGCTGAGGATACCCTTACAAAAAGTAGAGAACAAAACAAAGAAACTAAAGACAAAATAAAAACCGAAATCGTGCAGGAAATACAAAGCAAACTAGAAAGAAGAGAAGCAGCGGAAATAAACATAATTTTAAAAACCATAATGGAGATGCTACCAAAAATAATAGCGACAGCCTTTGAAGAACACAAACCGGTAACAGACAACAAGTAGCTACAGAACAGGCAGCTAGTGGTCCTTTTCAGGAACAATCAGCTCAAGGACTCGGAAAGCGATACCAACGAAGACTAACGCTAACACCCTATATACCGCAATACAACCGTTTGTAACCTGTAAGGCAGGAAAGGAACTCCATGAGAACGCCACGACACCATAAAAATACAAGCAACGACGAAGGATCCAGACAGTCAGCTAGTAGTCCTTTTCAGGGCTAATCATTTCCAGGACTAGGAAAATGATACCAGCGAAGATGTTAACACACTATATACCCCAATATAACCGTTTGCAACCCTTCAATGGGTTTTGGTTGAACAGGGTATCACAGCAAAATATTAGACCCAAAGAAAGAAAAAAGAAAGTTCTCCGCTCGACGGTCATTCAAGAAAGGGTCCCGTCTCTTGGTCACGGTGCGTGACTACCAACGCTGAAACGTCACAGCGTTCACTAGGCTAATAATACTTTTACATTACATTAAACGTTGTAACCCCTAAAATCGCATGCTGCTAACCTCTAGCAGACAATGCCAATTAATCTACCGTAACATAGGGATAGTTTCATTATCATCCCTTTTTATGTTGGCTTCTATATTAATATTAATAATATTTCAATTTTTATTTCTGCTAGTACCATGTGTACTAAATTACTTCTAGAGGTCGATTAGTCACTCTCAAACCCCACCCTTTAACCATAGTCACTGGTAGGGTCAAGCGTACGGATTACGTCTTTCCAGGTCTTTCCATACTATACTGTTCAAAAAAAGAAACGCATAGCTATCCGAAGGCGCGTTTTTATGAGTTTGTAAGTAAAATTTGGTGCTAGGGTATATAAAAACCAGCCTAAAATGTATTTTACAGTGTCAAATGCACGTGTTGACCTGAATTGCGTTCGTTTTTGTAATCGTTACAACGCAGTGGTCAATAGTGTTTATGATGCAATTTTTGACCACAGCTCATGTTGCACGCACGTGAAAGCTACACAATTTGGGGTGAACACTATTCACTGACTACGCAACTGAAACCCTATAAAAGGATAACGATACACACACAAAATTGAGTTCATTTTCAAGCAGACATTAAGGCGTCTCTATCGATACATTTAAGGAACATTGCTATTGGCCGACTGCACGCAAGCGAAAGTCAAAGTCAGGTTGCCAGGCATCTAAACGTGCATCGGAGTACCATCAGTCAACTTTGGCACCGGTTCCAAGGCACTGGCTCAGTTGAACACCGCATCGCAGTGGACGACCCAGAGTGACAACAGCAGCGGAGGATCGCTTTATTCGGCTTCGTCACCTTAGAGACAGGTTTACGACAGCTTCCTCAACTGCCCAGTCATTGCCTGCAGGACGTCATGTGTCTGATCCAACTGTCCGGAATAGACTGCATGACGCTGGACTTTGGGCACAACGACCTCACCGAGGACCTGTCCTTACGCGCAGCCATCGCCAAAATCGACTTCTTTGGGCCAACCAGCATCGTCCCTGGGCAGCTGACAATCAATGGAGACGTGTCTGGTTTAGTGACGAATCTTTCTTTGTGTTGCAGCGTGATGATAGACAGCGTAGGGTCTACCGTAGGTGACATGAACGTTTTGCCCAAAATTACGTTGATGAAGCTCCGCCGCACGGTGATGGAGGTGCAATGGTGTGGGGAATGATCAGTTACAACGGAAGGAGTCAATTGGTGCACATTGAAGGAGGCTTGAATGCGCAACGATACGTCAATAAAATTCTCCGACTCCATGTCCTACCACTTTTGGCTGCCCAAAGGTCTGTGTTTCAACAGGAGAACGCCAGACCCCATTGTGCACGGTTGACCCGAAGTTCCTGACTGCCAACAACATTCTCACCCTTCCCTGGCCATCCCTGTCTCCAGACATGAGTCCGATTGAGCACCTGTGGGATGAGCTGCATAGACGTGTTTGTCGCCGAGACGTTGCTCTAGCCAATCGTCGTGATCTGTTCCAGGCACTCCAGGAAGAGAGGGCAGCCATCCCACAGGTCAGACGTCTGATCGCATCCATGCCCAGGAGAAGCTAGTCGCTAATCGATGCAAGAGGAGGCCACACACCATACTATCGGGAAAGAACGTACGCCAAAAAACTCTCGTGACCCAGATGCAAAACAACTGTCAATTGATTGGTTGAACGCTAAGGTATTCTTGTGTGCAATTTGAACAATTAACTCATTAAATTGAAAAAGTTATTGAATGTCAAAATTATTGCTATGTGTGTGCCTTCAGTAGCTATGCGTTTCTTTCTTTTAACAGTATAGAAGAACAGTTGGTCGATACTGCCATCCTCGATGACCCTTGCATGGAAGTCGTCGATGGCATAGCTACTGTTTCAGCTACCCGGGACTTCCCCCTCATGCTACTTAACGCTTCTGGGAAGTCCACTACTATCAAGAGGGGTACTGTTGTTGCCAAACTTGCTTCTTCTGCCTTTAGATCGAGTGTTTCACATCCTCCTGGCTCTACTCCGCACTTTGTTACTTCTCCGCCTCTAGCTCCTCCAAATCTGACTCATCTACCTCCAGCTCCTCCAAATCTGACTCATCTGCCTCCAGCTTCTCCAAATCTGACTCATCCGCCTCCAGCTCCTCTAAATCTGACTCCTCCGCCTCCAGCTCCTCTAAATCTGACTCCTCCGCCTTCAGCTTATCCGTCTCCTTTCTTCCCATCCAATGTAATGCGCATATCAGCAGTACAAGAGCGTCAGCCATTTTGTACATTCCCTCCTCCTCACCCTTGTCATCCCTTTCCTGCCTTTACCAACGCTCCTCGGCCTTCCTATAATTATGGACAACTTCACTCCTTACCTCTCCTACGCAGCCATTCGACACCCCCTATTCCTTCCACATCTTCCTCGTTTGTTCGGCTTTCTCAGCTCCTAGAGCAACTGAACACGGATTCACCATATGAATCCCGAATTCGTCAGTTGGTTCAGAAACATCAGGACATTTTTGCCGTCTCTGATATGGAGCTAAAACGAACGTCCACTTTTACAATGGACATAGAGACGACAACGGAAGTTCCGGTCTCTCTTAAACCCTATCACACTCCCTTGAAAAATCGGGACATTGTTGAAAAAGTCATTACTGATATGCTAGAAGCCGGCATAATTGAACGTTCCCGGTCCTCTTGGTCTTCACCAATTGTGATCGTCTCCAAGAAAGATGGGTCCAACAGATTTTGTTGTGACTACTGGGCTCTTAATGCCATTACAAAAACCATCTCCTATCCTGTGCCTAGAGTAGATGATGTTTTGGCCACAGTTGGCAAATCACAGTGGTTTACCACCCTGAATGCCCGTTCTGGGTTTTGGTGTATTCCATTGACACCGGAAGCCAAAGAAAAGTCGTCATTCTGTACCCACATGGGGAGTTATAAATGGAATGTCATGCCAATCGACCTAAAAGGCAGCCCTGCTACTTACATGTCCCTTATGGACGAAGTATTGAAGGGTATGCAGTCTTTTGCATTGGCATACATAGATGATATCCTCATGCATACTCCCGGTACCATTGAAGACCATCTTTTACATGTTGAGAAAGTTTTTACTCGCCTGCGTACTCACAAAGTCATGCTTAAGTTATCCAAATGTGTCTTTCTGCAGTCTGAAACCAAGTATTTAGGTTTCATTATTAACAAAGATGGCATTCGTCCGGACGACGCCAAAGTCCAGGCGATTCGTGGCATGCCACCACCGACTTCCGTCCGCCATGTTCGTGGTTTCGTAGGCAGCTGTTCATATTATAGAAAGCACATTGTAAATGTCTGCAGAGCTGCTGAGTCTCTTATCGCGTTAACAAAAAAGTATACTCGCTTTCGTTGTACAGATGCTTGCCAACAGGCCTTTGATTATTTGAAAACAGCTTTAACTACTGTCCCTCGATTGGCCCATCCTGATGTGCACCGTCCTATGATCCTTTATACGGACGCCTCTAATCGTGCCATCGGAGCCTGCCTGGTGCAAGAGGATATTTCTAATTCTAGTCCTATCATTCCAAATGTACCTCATGAAATGCCCATCGCATTTCTGCATCATGCCCTTAGTCGTACTCAGCAGAAGTGGACCACTACTGAGAAGAAATCATTTGCAATCCACTATGCGTTGCAAAAGTTGGATTTTTATCTCCGCGGCACTCACATCATTATCCGGTGTGACCACAAACCGTTACTTACTTGGCTCTCTAAGACCTCTGAACTCCCTCCTAAGCTTCAGACCTGGGCTTTGAACCTCCAGAGCTATGATGCCAGAATTGAGCATATTCCAGGTGAACTTAATACGGTTGCTGACCTTCTTTCACGCATTCCATATCCAGCTTGTACGGATGTCAGTTTCTCTTCTTCATCAGACCCGAAGGCCTCCTCAGACATAGATGATAATGCTAAGGAGATCCTTGTGATCAACTCCAATCGTCCTCCTCCTATCTTCTCTCCTCTGGAAGATGAAGAGTAAATCTCTTCTGATGGTCCTCTCATGCCCTCCATTGGCATGCCTTCTGCTCAGCGTCAAGATCCTGATCTTCTGAAGATCCGTCTTCAGTGGGAACGCGACGCTAAGTCTGTTTCCAACTACACTATCCTCCCTGATACCGATATTCTTTATCGAGTTGACCCCAAAAGAGAGGATCGTTTTTTTATTTTCCTCCCTCGTAATCTCATTTCACGAATCCTTCACGAATTCCATGATTCCATCGGTCATATGGATCGTGACAAGACGTATGACATAATGACCATACGTTATTATTGGTCTACTCTCTATAAAGATGAAGCAGAATATGTAGCGGCTTGCAGAATCTGTAAGCGTCGCAATATGAGACCGCATCAGGTTCCCATCCAACTGATGTGTCAGTCTCATTTCCCCATGCAGACTGTTAGTGTAGACATTTTGGGTCCATATCCTGTCACACAGTCCGGGAATTCCTACATACTCCATTTTGTGCACCAGTATTCGGTGTGGCCTGAGTGCTATCCTCTCAAGGACGCCTCCGCCGATAATGTCACTGATATTCTACTTTCTGAGTTCATATCACGCCATGGTTGTCCCCATACTATTATCTCAGACAATGGAAAGCAATTCACCGGCACGACTTTCCATTCGACACTGGATAAGCTCCACATTCGCCACGTCACGACCAGCTTCTACCATCCCCAATCGAATGGTCGTAACGAGAGGATGCATTCCACTCTGAATGATATCCTTGGCAAATTCACCAATGGTAATTCCCAGTATTGGGATGTGTACTTAACCCAGGCACTTGAAGCACTGCGGGTAAATGTAAACGACACTACTGGTTTTCCGCCCTTCTACCTTCTCTATGGTAGAGAACCTCGTTTAACAATGGACAACCTTCTCATCCCACAAAGGAAATATTTCGGTGAGAATCCGATTGAGACCATCTTGTGGAACAGTTATAATGCTCACCAGTTTGTCCACCGTAATGCTTTCAAAGCATTTCATAAACGACAGCCTCTACATTCCAAACGTGCACATCTGCCCATATTTGCAGTCGGAGACCTCGTATATTTCCGCAAGCACAAGCGTACTTCTAAATTAGACGATCATTGGATTGATGGATATAAGATCATCCAGAAAACCTCTCCCGTCAACTTCGTGATTTGGCACGAAGAGTGTAACCACCGAACAAAGGCTCACGCCTCTCAATTACGCCTAGACGTTCAACGTCCACTTACTGTCCCTACACTCTTGTCCAACCGTTCTGTTCGTAAGGCCACTCTTCAGCTTCCGCCTTCATCTTCTTCCTCTTCTTCATCACTCCCTAATGACTCTTCCCTTTCATTTCATCTTGATGATCCACCCTCTCCTCCTCCTCCTTCCGCCGCGATTGATCGTCAGCGTCAATTTCGTGATTCTTCTACCTCGGAAGATGATGTTCCTATCCCTGAAGTTGTTCATCGTCTTCGGTCCCGTGATGTTTATCGTGCATCGCTTCCTCTCGTCACCTCTGGGCCTCCAGCTGACTATCACTTGCCTCCCTCTACCTCTGTCCTCTCTGATGATATTCTTGCTCCCTCTACCACAGCTACCACCACCCATTCCTTGGTGCCTCCTGCTCTTCCACTCTCTGCCTATCTCTCGACGCATTCCGTTTTTTGCTCTCCAGTGGATTACGACTTAGAGTCCGCCACGGCCTCTATCCCCAGCGCTATCGCTGAAGACATTATTTCCACTCCCGTCCGCCATCCTCTCAAGCGGCATTTTTCTAATACCTCGGATGATTCTCCTCCCCACCCCAAGTGGTTTCGTTTGCCACAAGTACATGTCCGTCCTTTATTTCCTCGTTCCAGACTACCTGTACGCCAGTCTCTTAGTCAACCGCGAATGACTCAGTTGTTTCCTTCTATTCTGCATAAGCCTTCCAAACTCTCAACACAACTTCGTTCCCGTATTCCAGTTCGAACCCCTACAGTTAGTTGTCATCCTCCTCCCCGTACCTTCCCCCGTCCTCCAGTCCGTCCTCCAGCCCGTTCCCCTCTCCGCCCCTTTCCTCGTCCTTCCCGTCCTGTTCCATCCCTTCATGTGATCCACACTGCCTCTCCTCCTTATCAACATCAGTGTTATGATCCACGATTATCATCCCAACAGGTTGCGAAAATTGAAATGCTTAAGATTTTTTCCCAGTCGTTCATCTCTTGACTTTCCAGTTTATTGTCAGAGGTCGCTTCTCGTACCTGTTACCATGTTGAAGCCGCCATGTTTTGTTTTTTTTCTATTTATTTTTTATCTAATGATTGAATAAAGCATCGTTTGTTAATTTTCATCATCTCGCTAATGTCGGTATTAACCTAATGACTTGTGTTTTATGCTTACTCCTTATGTGCTTACATTTAACCATGCCGCTCTACATGTTCTATCCTTGTGTCTGCTCAATCATGATAGATGCCCATTTTATCATCCCTTTTATATTCCTATTGTTCATGTCTAATTTTTTTTCTCTCACTCACTCCTTTCTTGTTTGGAAATCTCTTTCTGTCTACCATCCTTCCCTCCTCTTCATTCACTATTCCTCCTGTTCTCCCTCCTACTTTATTCCCCTTTGCTTACTAACCCTGTGCTTTTTCCTTGATTACAAACCCCTGCCGTTGCATTGTGTCACACTACATTTTGCCTTGTACTAAGCTGCGTTTAGCCAGTCATATCATTTACGAGCGATTAGCTTACTTAAAATTATACTTCCTGACTTTGTTGTTCCGCTTTGATGATTTTTTCCCATTTTATCGTTTTCTAATCATTTTCGAGTAGATAATTATAACGTATAGTTAATTGTTAGCACTTATGTTTGTATTAAAGCAGTGCTTCTTCATTTATTCATTCCATACCTACGATGTTGTCCATGATCACCCACATAAAATGCCCAGTTCCTTAAGGCTCTAGTAGGCCGTATGTTTTTTTTTCCTTGAGCCTGTGTGCGTTCGCACGGCAATTATGTTACTGATGTAATTATTTTCATTTCGTGTGTTTGAGATGTAAAGCCATTTTCAGCGCATCTATTTGCATTATGAGTGTTAATGCCATTCATTATATTTACGTTGTGTCATTTTTTTCGGGTTTTAGTTTTTCTAGGATGAAAATGTCTCCCCCAGGGATACATTTTGGCTGCCCCGGGTGTATGTGACAGGTAGACCTACTCCTACTGCTTAAGCGCGAATAGCGCTATTATTAAGTAGAATATTGTATTACAGACTAGCTAGTTACTTTAGCACTAGTCGTAAAGAAATGACGTCATCAAATCTGGTGTGGGTAAACAAAATAGCTAAGACCGGAAGAAGAAAAAGAAAAAGGAGTTAAGGTGGGTTAGAGTTTTGGTTGCGGAGCGGGAAGGTCGTCATGCTGGTTGTGTTAGATTTTGTAGCTAGAAAATTTTAAGTTTGACATGTATACTTTAAATGGATGTGAATGCCTAGAACGGACAGTGATAAGTAAAACAGTGTATTAAATAGTTTTCCGTGAACGAGAATACATTGTGTTGTGTGATTTTTACGGACAGAAAGGTCGAAAACAGGCAACACTCTGACATGTCAACATTGGGTCACTAAACACAGGCACGCTTAACAGTGAGCTGATTGAGAAGTAAGTGGGTCAATTGTAGGCTCATTCGTTCTCTGAACCAGCACAAATTAACATACGCATTACCTGCTTTGTATATGAAGTACAGTACTGCCAGTTAGAGATGGCTACTGTGTGTATGTGTCGAAACAATGCTTCGAAACAGCATCGAGTCCGAAAGGTTCGACACACCGCCTGCTTGTGTTTCGACACAGTTTCAGTTCCTGTCTGCCTCGCGGTTTTGCAGAGACACACTGTCTCACTGTCTCACCTTCCGTGGGCCTTTGTAAAATTTGAATCAACCGTTCGGAACATTAGTATGGAATATCAAACATGTCATATTTTTCAGGGATGTGTTATGATGACTTGATTTTACAAGTGATATTATTTTTGCTGAGAAATTATAGACACTGGAAATTGTGTCAGTGCTGCAGTTGTCAATGTTTTAGGCACTAAGTTAAAGTTGAAAGTGTCCGTGTGTTTGTATAAATGTAATGGACACTTTATTAGCTCTGCTGATATCTGTGTACTCGGTGTGGATTTGAATCATTGTCTACCAAAACTAGCTTACTCTAGTTTGATATCATGTGTTATTATTACTGTTATTATTATTGTTGTTTTTTTTTATTATTTTCACATACACTGCAGCTATCATCATATCTCCGTTTTATTTCATCATAATGAAGATTTGTGTAAAAATATTGAATTGTGGTCACACGAAATGCCATAGATTTTCAAACACGACAGTAGCGCGCAAGTAAAAACAGTGCATGTATAGTAATGTATACTGTCTATTAGAGACTTCTTTCTCCCCGATACGGGCAATAGTGCCGTTGTGTCGACACACTGTTTCGACACAGTTTAAATCACTGAGCCGACTGTCTCGAAACAGCGGAGTGTGTCGATTTGCCCACCTCTACTGCCAGTATAATATGTTAAAAACAGTATTGCCTGCCTTGCATATGAAAAACAGTACTGCCAGTAAAATATATGAAAAACAGTATCGCCTGCCTTGCATAGGAAAAACAGTACTGCCAGTATTAAGTAATAAAAGTAAGTGTTGTCACCAAAGTTGAAAGTCTTCATCATACATGAGTTTCAAGAAATCCTGGGTTGAAAATAGAACATCTTGGAAATTACATCTCTTGCGTGAGCGAGTCTAGAAACTAGATGACTTGGTAAACAGTACTGTCACAGCTTGTGCATATGTTAATTTGTCAATATCTTGCTTTCATCCGTTAACAGTTGCGGTCTGTAATTAGCCATCTACTGCTGTCTGACGTGAAGATAATCCGCCAGATTTGAACCCGAAACAAAATGTTAGAAGAAAATTGGGGAGTGGACGAGTGAGCAATTCGGAAAATGCTCACAGCGCTTCACCATATGGCTATTAATATAGCATGAAAAGGGCACTGGTGACATTGGTAGTCACCCGACCCTACACCGTCCAAGGGGAAGTATTGATCGGACCCTGGATGGAGATCACCCACACATATTATAGCAAAGCTAAGGGCGAATTGATTTCTGATGCAGAAACTCATTTCCCCACATATGATGATAGGAAACTCTTTACAGAGCGATACAACAGGAAGCAATCTGATCATCAGAAGAAGTCCCCCGTCCGACAAGTGTTTCGGCCCTATATACTCCTTTACACTCTAAGGGGGCGGGCCCACTTGGGTCATGACTCCCAAGCGTCTCAGCTTCCTGTTGTCTTGCATCAAAAATGAACCCATTTCACTTATGGTAGCAACTTTAAATTCCACAACTCCGCCAGCCGTGGAGGCAATTGTGAAAGTAACAAAGAGAAGACAAATTATTCCGTTCGTTCCGTCGCACACACTGAGACACCAGCGCGAAGTCAACGAGTCGCCACTGCGCGTTCCCCACTGGACTTTGATACTGACACCCCTTATAGTATACACCGCTTGTCGCCCCTGAGTCGCAGCCCGTTCACTAGTCCACCACAAACCTCAGCGTATTGTGGACTTAGAAAAATTCCTGGTGTTTTCTGTACCGCAGCGTTTATTGTTACGATCTCCATTCCCCATTGCGGTTGTTCCACAGCCAGCCTGATGCCTTTTCGGCAGTTTCACTAAGCCTCTTCAGGGCCCTTGTTCTCGACTGTCCCCTCAGCCCCAACAGTTTCAATAGATCATACACTGATGCAGCCACAAGCCCTCTTGCACCCACTTCAACAGCCATGACCCTTGCAGTGAACCCATCGTGTCTCAGATCCGCGGCCAGATCACTATACTTGGCCGCTTTGAACGAATGTTGCTCATCTAATCTGGATTCAAATGGCACGGTCAGTTCAATCAGTATGACCTGAAGCGTTGCTGCAGAATGAAGCACTATATCCGGCCGTCTCCGCGATTTTCGGATACTCTCTGGATATGCCCCTCGTCCAGGTAGGTCTACCGCCATCTCCCAATCATTTGCACAATCAAGAAGAGATGGTAAACTGCTACCAGGTTTATTCGGTTTGGGGTGTGCTGACTTTCCTGCCCTCAGAAAGTATGTGTTTGCGGTGTCTGGCCGGACTTTGCTATTCGCCTTCATTCTTGCCAGATCTATTGTCGCAGCAAGCTCATTTAGCACTTTGTTATGGCGCCAAGTGTATCGCCCTTGCCCTAATGACACCTTACACGCTGAGAGCACGTGTTCAAGTGTCTGCCTCCCCTGGCACAGGGGGCACTGCTCATCATCCGACTTTCCCCATTTCACAAGGTTGGTGGCCGATGGCAGCAGGTCATACAGTGATCTGACAACGAAGCTGAGCCTAAGAGGTGCCATATGCCATATATCATTCCATGTCAAGGACCTCTGCAGGGCTCCTTCCCATGTAGTCCATTGGCCTTGTTGGACCTGCTGCACTGCTTTTTGCAACCTCTTATCATTCTCAGCTTCTCGTATCTCCTGAACTACCATGTCTCTGCGCTCCCTGCTTGATGCCTTGGACCACCAGCGGATGTCTCCATGACCAAATCCCCGTCTATTCGTTTGTGTGTATCCGATTACCTCCCTCAGTTTGAGTGACTCTTGGGCAGCATCAACAGCTTCTTCCACTTTCCACTTCCTTCCCGTTTTCAGTGTGGGCTGAATGGACTTAACCACGTCATCAGCTGACTCGCGTAGCATCATTGCAAGCCTTGCCTTTCCAACTTTGTACTCTTCAACAACTGACTTGAAAGGAAGCAGAAGTTTTGACTTTTTGCAGTACAGTGCTACATCTGACAGACCTGGTGGTACTCCTAGCCATTTTCTCATGAACTTGTTGGCCTTCTGCTCTATGGCTTCCACTGTACTTGTGCTTATTTCATATATAAGCAGTGGCCACAGCAACTTTGGTATCAACATGAACTGGAGGCACCACAGTTTGAACTTCCCCAGGAGTCTGCTTTGGTCTATGATCTGTAGCCCTCTGTCTGCCATTTCTATTGTCTGTTGCACTGCCTTTGAGTCTTTTAATGAGGCATCGTACACCCTGCCAAGACTTTTAACAGGTTCCTCAATGACAGTAGGGATTCTTTGGTTGGAAACCGTGAATATGACCTCTGCTATCTTCCCTTTCCTGACTGATAGGCTTCTCGACTTCTTTGGTTTGAAGCTCATTCTGCACCAGCTGACTAGTTCATCCAGGCGTGCTAACATCCTCCGGGCCTGATGTTCATCTGATGTCAGAATTGTTGTGTCATCCATGAATGCTTTGAGCGGTGGCATGAGACACATTCCACCGAGCTTTGGACCTATAGCCATTCCTTCAGCCGCATTGAGGATTACCTGCATAGCCATCACGAATAGTATCGGAGAGATGGTACATCCCATCGCAATTCCAACTTCAAGGCCAATCCACTTCGTTGTGTACTCTCTGGTTGAAAATCTGACAGCAAACCCTGCGAAATACAGCTTCAGCATTGCTGCAATCTCTTGTGGAACATGATACATTTCTAGGGCCTGCCACAACATCTGGTGTGGAACGGATCCATAAGCATTCGCTAAATCCAACCAGATTACATGGAGGTTTGTTCTGTCAGACTTTGCCTTTTGGATTGCTTCCCATATCATTGTGGCATGCTCTAGACATCCTGGTGTACCTGGGATACCTCCTTTCTGAATGGTAGTGTCAATGTACCCATTTGCCAGGAGGTATGTAGTGAGTCTTTCCGCCATCACTGAAAAGAATATCTTCCCTTCCACATTGAGTAGTGAGATTGGCCTGAACTGACTGATGTCTGTGGAATTTTGCTCCTTCGGGATGTAGACTCCGTTCGCCTTTCTCCATTCCTTGCTTACAAGCTGGGTTTTCCACGCACTCTTCAGTAAACGAAGCAGTCGTTTGAGCACCTCAGGGCATCTCTTATACACCACATATGGAACACCATTAGGACCTGGAGCTGACTTGCATCGAGCTTTCTGGACAATGCTTTCTACCTCTTGCACCGTTGGGGGCTTGGTGTTAAATTCAGCTCCTGGCTTACTCGGCCATTTAAGGCCTGCCATGCTGCTGAGCGGCTCATCTTTGCGACCATCTGAATATGTAATTCCAAGGTGTTCTTCCAGGTCTTCTTTCCTGATGTTTAGCGTACCCGACCGTGGCAGCTCAAACAGTTCTTTGGCAAACTTGAAGGGCTCCCTGAAGAATCTTTCCCTATCCATTCGAGTCTTCCTTTTCTTCCTGCACAACCTTTCTGCTCTACAAAGGGCATTATGTTGGCCTTTCAGGTGCTCCCAAACCTGTCGTAACCCTTCCTTCTCTGCGGCAACTGCGTTTTTGAACAGTTTTCGGGCATGCTTCTTCTGTTTTCTGATTTCTTCTATTTTAATTTGTCTTCTGCTTTTTCGTGGTGGGTTACTTTCCCTTGCCTCCCTCACTCCGAACACTTTGCGACAGTGCAGATATATTATGTCGCCGAAGATTTCCAGCTTCTTTTCCAAAGTTATCTGCTTCAGGTTGTTATCCAACTCTTTTGCCAAGGCTTCGTCCAGCTGTTCCCAAAGCCCTTTTGCACTGGCGGGTGGAAACTTGATTGCATCTCTCTTCCCGTCCAAGAAGTGTGTGAGATCATCATCAGGCAGATCAACTTGAATGTACTCAGCACTGTGGATTGACTCCTGGCTGCGTTCTTCTAACGTCTTATCCGTCGAGACAGAGCGCTGTTGATCTCCCCCTGATGACCTCCCACACCCCTTTTTCAGCATGGCAGGCCTTAAATGGCCGAGTAAGCCAGGAGCTGAATTTAACACCAAGCCCCCAACGGTGCAAGAGGTAGAAAGCATTGTCCAGAAAGCTCGATGCAAGTCAGCTCCAGGTCCTAATGGTGTTCCATATGTGGTGTATAAGAGATGCCCTGAGGTGCTCAAACGACTGCTTCGTTTACTGAAGAGTGCGTGGAAAACCCAGCTTGTAAGCAAGGAATGGAGAAAGGCGAACGGAGTCTACATCCCGAAGGAGCAAAATTCCACAGACATCAGTCAGTTCAGGCCAATCTCACTACTCAATGTGGAAGGGAAGATATTCTTCTCAGTGATGGCGGAAAGACTCACTACATACCTCCTGGCAAATGGGTACATTGACACTACCATTCAGAAAGGAGGTATCCCAGGTACACCAGGATGTCTAGAGCATGCCACAATGATATGGGAAGCAATCCAAAAGGCAAAGTCTGACAGAACAAACCTCCATGTAATCTGGCTGGATTTAGCGAATGCTTATGGATCCGTTCCACACCAGATGTTGTGGCAGGCCCTAGAAATGTATCATGTTCCACAAGAGATTGCAGCAATGCTGAAGCTGTATTTCGCAGGGTTTGCTGTCAGATTTTCAACCAGAGAGTACACAACGAAGTGGATTGGCCTTGAAGTTGGAATTGCGATGGGATGTACCATCTCTCCGATACTATTCGTGATGGCTATGCAGGTAATCCTCAATGCGGCTGAAGGAATGGCTATAGGTCCAAAGCTCGGTGGAATGTGTCTCATGCCACCGCTCAAAGCATTCATGGATGACACAACAATTCTGACATCAGATGAACATCAGGCCCGGAGGATGTTAGCACGCCTGGATGAACTAGTCAGCTGGTGCAGAATGAGCTTCAAACCCAAGAAGTCGAGAAGCCTATCAGTCAGGAAAGGGAAGATAGCAGAGGTCATATTCACGGTTTCCAACCAAAGAATCCCTACTGTCATTGAGGAACCTGTTAAAAGTCTTGGCAGGGTGTACGATGCCTCATTAAAAGACTCAAAGGCAGTGCAACAGACAATAGAAATGGCAGACAGAGGGCTACAGATCATAGACCAAAGCAGACTCCTGGGGAAGTTCAAACTGTGGTGCCTCCAGTTCATGTTGATACCAAAGTTGCTGTGGCCACTGCTTATATATGAAATAAGCACAAGTACAGTGGAAGCCATAGAGCAGAAGGCCAACAAGTTCATGAGAAAATGGCTAGGAGTACCACCAGGTCTGTCAGATGTAGCACTGTACTGCAAAAAGTCAAAACTTCTGCTTCCTTTCAAGTCAGTTGTTGAAGAGTACAAAGTTGGAAAGGCAAGGCTTGCAATGATGCTACGCGAGTCAGCTGATGACGTGGTTAAGTCCATTCAGCCCACACTGAAAACGGGAAGGAAGTGGAAAGTGGAAGAAGCTGTTGATGCTGCCCAAGAGTCACTCAAACTGAGGGAGGTAATCGGATACACACAAACGAATAGACGGGGATTTGGTCATGGAGACATCCGCTGGTGGTCCAAGGCATCAAGCAGGGAGCGCAGAGACATGGTAGTTCAGGAGATACGAGAAGCTGAGAATGATAAGAGGTTGCAAAAAGCAATGCAGCAGGTCCAACAAGGCCAATGGACTACATGGGAAGGAGCCCTGCAGAGGTCCTTGACATGGAATGATATATGGCATATGGCACCTCTTAGGCTCAGCTTCGTTGTCAGATCACTGTATGACCTGCTGCCATCGGCCACCAACCTTGTGAAATGGGGAAAGTCGGATGATGAGCAGTGCCCCCTGTGCCAGGGGAGGCAGACACTTGAACACGTGCTCTCAGCGTGTAAGGTGTCATTAGGGCAAGGGCGATACACTTGGCGCCATAACAAAGTGCTAAATGAGCTTGCTGCGACAATAGATCTGGCAAGAATGAAGGCGAATAGCAAAGTCCGGCCAGACACCGCAAACACATACTTTCTGAGGGCAGGAAAGTCAGCACACCCCAAACCGAATAAACCTGGTAGCAGTTTACCATCTCTTCTTGATTGTGCAAATGATTGGGAGATGGCGGTAGACCTACCTGGACGAGGGGCATATCCAGAGAGTATCCGAAAATCGCGGAGACGGCCGGATATAGTGCTTCATTCTGCAGCAACGCTTCAGGTCATACTGATTGAACTGACCGTGCCATTTGAATCCAGATTAGATGAGCAACATTCGTTCAAAGCGGCCAAGTACAGTGATCTGGCCGCGGATCTGAGACACGATGGGTTCACTGCAAGGGTCATGGCTGTTGAAGTGGGTGCAAGAGGGCTTGTGGCTGCATCAGTGTATGATCTATTGAAACTGTTGGGGCTGAGGGGACAGTCGAGAACAAGGGCCCTGAAGAGGCTTAGTGAAACTGCCGAAAAGGCATCAGGCTGGCTGTGGAACAACCGCAATGGGGAATGGAGATCGTAACAATAAACGCTGCGGTACAGAAAACACCAGGAATTTTTCTAAGTCCACAATACGCTGAGGTTTGTGGTGGACTAGTGAACGGGCTGCGACTCAGGGGCGACAAGCGGTGTATACTATAAGGGGTGTCAGTATCAAAGTCCAGTGGGGAACGCGCAGTGGCGACTCGTTGACTTCGCGCTGGTGTCTCAGTGTGTGCGACGGAACGAACGGAATAATTTGTCTTCTCTTTGTTACTTTCACAATTGCCTCCACGGCTGGCGGAGTTGTGGAATTTAAAGTTGCTACCATAAGTGAAATGGGTTCATTTTTGATGCAAGACAACAGGAAGCTGAGACGCTTGGGAGTCATGACCCAAGTGGGCCCGCCCCCCTTAGAGTGTAAAGGAGTATATAGGGCCGAAACACTTGTCGGACGGGGGACTTCTTCTGATGATCAGATTGCTTCCTGTTGTATCGCTCTGTAAAGAGTTTCCTATCATCATATGTGGGGAAATGAGTTTCTGCATCAGAAATCAATTCGCCCTTAGCTTTGCTATAATATGTGTGGGTGATCTCCATCCAGGGTCCGATCAATACTTCCCCTTGGACGGTGTAGGGTCGGGTGACTATCAATGTCACCAGTGCCCTTTTCATGCTATATTAATAGCCATATGGTGAAGCGCTGTGAGCATTTTCCGAATTGCTCACTCGTCCACTCCCCAATTTTCTTCTAACATTTTGTTTCGGGTTAAAATCTGGCGGATTATCTTCAATATTAATTTCAGCCAGTTCCCTAACTGCGGCTTCAAACTGTGCCTGGGTTGACTGGTCTGAGTTTCTATTTTCTCTGGATACCCTTCTCAGAGTTGCTAATCTAAATATTTTTGGTGAAAACTGTTGGTGGGAAGGTGGATACCTATCCTCTATGTCAACCTTATTATTTTTATTTTCCTTGTTATTTTTAGGCCCGTATGTTTCAGAATGCTTGGCTGGCATCTGATTATGATTTTCCCAACTTGGGGACTGTACCTTGCTACATTTTTCACAGGCCCCCACAAATTGTACAATATCAGCAGCTACTTGGGGCCAGTAATATTTTTCAGATGTCCTTTTACGTGTGGTTCCATTCCTCTGGTGTCCACCGTCAGGTACAACATGAGCTTGTGCCATCACTTTTTCCCTGTTGGGAGTTGGCAATACCAACTGTCCCTGTTCTTTGGATCCTGCTCTAGCTTTCCTGAAGAGCAGTCCCTCCTTTAAATAGAATTGCCTTTTCTTAGGGTGTGTATGGCTTGTTGGCAATTTGCCAAAGCAAGGTTTTAGTGATTTATCGTTTGCCTGGGCCTTTCTCATCTGCTTATGGGAATAAATTAGTGGTGGTTCCTCCTCCGTTCTACTAGGGGTCGACCTAACCTGAAGCGTGGCCATTACCACAGGTTTTACCGGGCTTCCTAGAAAAACATATTTACTTCCTAACACCAGCGGGTAATTAGGGTCGTCACATACGGCTGCTCTAATCACTCCTTCCACGTACCTAGTCTTGACATTTATCTCGGCTACGGGAAGTGTCATGGTGGATATTCCCTTTACGCCCCTTGTATCTCCACTTTCCCGGTTGTATACTGTTCAGGGTGCACTAGGGTTGCACTCACAACTGAGTCATATTCTAAACCTGAATCGTAAAGGCACCTAACCTTGGCACCATTACATGTCACTTCTTCACAGATGGGAGGATGTTGAAGATTTATATGATTCTCTGTCAGTTTCTTCTTCCCCTTGTCCACTGTTATCATGCATGCCGCGTGATATGGAGGAACTTTCCTACCACATTCACTAGTATTATGATTATGCATCCTGCATATTTGACAATATTTTCCTTCCTGTCTGAAGGGTTTCCTGTCATCATATTTCCTTTCATTGAATTGTGGGGTTTTATTTTTATTATCATAACGTGGCCTATCAAACTGGTGCTTACCTTTGTTCTGATCTCTATGATCAAACTCATTAAAGTTTTATGGTGCCTTAAAATTATCTACCTGTTTCTTTTTATTACCAGTTACCTCTGCTTGAACTGCCTGATATCTTTCAGCGACATTTAGTAACTCACCCAGCCTCTCTGCACCTTGTTCCATGAGAAACTTTCTCAGGTCTGGAGCCATGGACTTTCTTAGCTGCTCTATAAGGATCATTTCCTTAAGATCTTGGGTTTTCCCCAGAGCAGTCCATTTCTCCAAGTATGTCTCTTACCGTGCAGAGAACTGGTGATATGCCTCACCTGACAGTAATTTAGCATTCCTGAACTTTTTTCTATAAAATTCTCCATTCTTTTTCATATCTTAACAAAAGAGCCTGCTTTAACATGTCATAATTGTTTTGGTCATCTCTGCTCATCTTGGCAAAAACTTCATAAGCTGTACCCCTGAGTCCCTGAGATAACTTGAGGCTCCACCTCTCTCTCTCTCTAACCCATATGTAGTAGCTAAAAGCTCAAATCTACTTAGATACCCTTCAATATCATCGTCTTTCTCAACAAAATGGTCTACATGAAAACCCATAGCTGAGGTTGAGGCTGCCTGACTGGTAGTAGCATCGGAGGTAAAAGGGCTGGCACCATGTTCAGGAGCATGGCCTTGAATTTCCAACTCTCTTAGTCGTAGCTCATGCTCCCTCTGCTATCTCCTATCTTCTGCTTCCCTTTCTGCAACTAATCTTCTTTCTTCTGCTTCTCTTTCTGCAGCCTGTCTCTTTTCTTCTCTTTCAGCAGCCTGTCCTTTTTCTTCTGCTTCTCTTTCCGCAGCCTGTCTTTTTTCTTCTGCTTCCATCTTCTTTTCTTCAAACTGGAGCCGCTTTATTTCCGCCTCACGATCCGCCTCCAATGCCCTACCCTCTTTGTCAGCCTCAATTTGCAACCTCTTAATTTCCTTGTCAGCTTCTAACTTTCTTTCAGCTTCTTTCTCTAATCTTTTTTCTTCCCTAGCAATAAATTTATCACATTCTGAGGTGACATAATCAATCAAGACCTGCCCATCCATGTGCATCTCCCTAGCAGTCTGTACAGCGGCAGATCTAAATTTGGCCAAATCAGCCATTCTAACTCAAGTAGATCTACTAAGGTTCTAAGACAATTCTAAACTTAATTAAAATAATTGTTAACTAATTACTACTGGTGGAACAACTTATAACTGTAAAATCTCCTCTTAGTTATTGTTACTGTCTTAGGGGTGTTCCTAACCTCTACTAAGACCAGTAATACAATCTTGAATTTATATCCTACTGCTAATTTTTATTCCTGGAGTCAGTTGATATATGCTGTATGAGATTCCTATATATGCCAGATTCCAATCCCGGAATTAGAGACCCCAATATATGTGGTGAGTTGATGAGGTATAAATATGGTGATAGGGGACCTAGTGTACTGAATGAGATCAGCTGTGAAGGTTTCTGAAGATAATAAGTTTGGTGTGTATACAGAAGACCTTACTTGCTACCACATTTCGATCTCAATCAGACTTATTCTTGATCAATGTGAATAATAGCTTCGTTAAGTGTCTAGGGTATTGTAATAGTGTTGTGGAGTAATCTCAATACAATACATATACAAACAAATATTAAATCCTAAGATAAACTCAACTAACTTCAGCTGTTAAATTTTATAATGAAAAATTTTCTGTTAAACTTTATTGGTCCTGAGCCTAAACATTGTTTTGGTCAGGACTTTAGTCAATGATAATCAATTTGATTGCATAATATAATTACAAATATATATTAAAATATTTACATGCAATAGACAGTATGTCTATAGTACATGGGTACAATTTTCAAATGGATATTCTTTAATATATCTAATTACTGGTATTATGAAGCATGTCGGGAATTATCATCATCCCAATGTTCTTTAATTTTAATAATATGGTCTCTGTTATTCTTTTTGGAGGAATGTTTTTATTCAATACAGGAGATCTTTCAGGAATAGTAATAAGTTGTTCCAGGCCAGATATATCACTTATCTGAGCCCTGGAATCGCAGCAATTGCAGTCAGTTTGGTCTTAAGCCTCTTTTATAACAGCAGGTGTCAGAGACTCCTTGATCTAGTGCTGAATTGCTCTATCATTCAGTATCAGCATCATACAAGTACCAGCAGGAACCCCACATGTAAAGGAAATCTACACAGGTTACGATAAATAAGGCATTTGAATATGGCACACTTTTAGATTTGCCCACTGTCCCAGACTGATTTCTGTAGTTATATCTTATAAAACACAGCACAAGTCTGTCACCGCTTCCTGCTCTTATGAATATTTTTTTTAAAATGGCAACGAGCAGCGTACTCTTTCGTTAAGGTCACATGCCTTGGCCAATCGGACTAAGCCTATCTTTATTTTTGAATTAACTTAAAAAAAAAATCTCACACTACTATGTGTTACTATCAACAACTAGATTCGTATATCTAAGTTAGCCAATCATACCTCGGCTTCCTTCAAAATCAAGCCAATCCCCTACTTCGTATTATTTTAGCCTTCTTTCACCTACGTGTTTTAAAAAATAAATCATGCAATTCCATCTAAGCAGATATGACTCGACATGACAGTATCTCTCTTCTCTATATGTTTTATTACCAATATTTAATTATCTAATGGACTATTTAAACAACCAATTACCTATTCTTTGTCCACAAGTCTTCAGAAACCCGAATATACAATTATCATGAGACTAAATGGCTTATTTAAAAATACTGTCTTTTTTCGATCTTAGTTGTTTATTTTTAACTAACATCTGTATGCATCTTTTTAACTGTACTATCAGTATAAAGTCAGGAATCAGATGTAAAGCAGTAGAGTATCAGGTTTCCTAATAAGAATTAAACCTATTTTCGAAACCTAATGTCGTGTCGTTAGTTTTTTCATCACTGTTTATTTGAAAATCAGGCCATGCAAACGGCGTGCGAGATGGCTTACACAGCGACACACAGCGAGCGGCATAACTGCATGCGTCCCTCAGTGCATCTCTCTCTCTTAGTTCGTCCGTCTGTCTTTCTAAGTTAACCTTGTGCGTGTAATTACACTAATGTTTGTTTTAGTATCTAGGTCATTGAGAAAATACAGTACATATTTTATAGGGGGTGTGGCGATACAATTATTTGAAGAATGCAGCAGGGAAAGCAGAGATTTTGCGTTCAGCCCTTCCGGCGTTATTAATCTCAGGCTTTTTGCGCTATTGGGAAAGCACTGGTTTTGCTCCATTCTTCTTTCTTTCTTATATTTGCTTTCTGCTGTACATTTATGTTCTAATTTATATATGGGTATTAGAATTTTTCACCACAGGAAATCATCAAAACATTTTGACCACCTTTTGTTTACAGATTGAAACGTTCCCGACATTTGTAGAGGTTTGACGACAGTTTGTTCTTTTCTGGAGATTTACTACCAGGATTACTGTGCAGATAATGATGAAGACAAAGGCAGTAATGGAAAAGAAACAATTGTTGATTGTAAAAGTTACTGTCTGAACATTTTCTCCATCGTTAGTTATTATAAGACCAAGGATAGTTCTGTTTCTCTGCGGAGAAAATTTCATGTCCGCTCTGTTAACAAAGTACAGTGGGGCATTGCATGATAGGACAAGTGTGAGGACAGAGACGATGATGATCTTTAATCTTTTTGGTGTGACATACATTTTTACCTGTAGAAAATATAATAAAGAGTGTAAAAATGTTGGGGTGGGATTTGAGGCATAATGAGCGAGAATACGAAAGTACAAAGTGAAAAATAGGTTTTAACTTTTAACATAATATAACTAAAGAAAGCAGAACATCTGTAGTAAAAAAAGTTGACTAACGTAATATTAAAAACATATGATGTTTAAAAACGATGTATGTTATTGGCAGTAGCAATGATTATATCACAAACTGCCAACGACAGCAGGAAACACATTTTTTTTTAAAAACTAAGCTGCATTTCATAAAAATTACGGTTTTACCAACTGTGGCAAGAGGGATAAGTTGATGATAGGGGCAGAAAGAAAGACAATAATCTACTGAGGGAATATTTCTGAGAATAAGTACATATTGAAAGATGAAAAGTGCGTTTTTATGTTTAGTCATATTATGAGAAGTGATATGACGGCAACTTTGATAGCTTGAAAGGAACTAAAAGTGCTACACAAAGTATGTTTCCCAACCACCATTCATCATAGAAGACATGAATGATACAAGTAATTGGCTCAAGACTATAGACTCCAAATGAAAATAGCAGTTTACTGTTAAACAAATACGATCGCAATGACGTGCCAAACAAGTATTAACTACACATGTTTATTTTATGTATACAAAAATAAAATGGAAAATATTATTTCATTAATAGTGGGGTCAACAGGTGAAGGAAAACAAGTTCCACGTTAATATACAAACGTTACAATTTACTACAAATGAAACAATAGTTTTGATTATAACGATAATTGAGGGAATCTAATTTTACTAAGATATTAAAATGAAGTTATTTTATGAGAAGAGAAATTATAATGTTTCTACATGAGTTTGTAGCGAACTTTATGAAGTATGGAGAACAACAAAAACAAAAACCAAAAAGTTACACACTTTTATAAAAGGATGCCTGCGTATAATAGAAATTTTGAAGTTTTGTGACAAGATCACTAATGTGAAACTGATGACAAGATCATTAATGTGAAACTGATAACAAGATCACTAATGTGAAACTGATGACAAGATCACTAATGTGAAACTGATGACAAGATCCAGACGAGCCCCAGTGAACAAAAAGTGAAGACAAAGCTGGAGATGGATAGGACACACATTGTTTGATAGCATTACCATGCAGCCCTTGTTCTAGAATACCTAGGGTAAGAGAGCTAGCGGAAGACCAAAGACTACATGCAGACAAGAACTGGAGACAGATGTGAAGAGGATGAAGAAGACAAGGAAAGACCATGAGCTGAAGGGAAACAATCAGAAGACCTGTCACACGTTGGTTAAAGGCCTATAACTCCATGAGGAATTTAAAAGTGATAAAGAGTTGTAAACTTTGTTGACACTAAGTGTAGCAGGCCTTAAAGTGAATCAGATAATTGCAGGGGAAAAAATGGATAAATCGAATCGTAATACTCGCCTCCCTCCCTCAGTACACATGAACTATGACACTGAGTAGCCTGACATATCTAATTCAATTGTCAGAGCAAGAATTTGGGTTAACTAACTCATAGAAATGTTGGAATGGTTTTACGATTAAATCACATAAATTTAAACAAGAGGAAGGAAATCAACAAAGAACTTAATGTGAGATGAAGGTTAAAGAAGAAAAACACATCAAAGAACTTAAAGATGAAAATTAAAGGGAAAAAAAGCAAATATAGGAATCTCATTTTGTGACACTGTCAGACCCTTATAAAACGTTTCCATCTAAATAAAAGGCCTGAGATAATGAAAACAAACAGTAGTGTTTTAAGTTAAATTAATATCGATTTCTAGTGCTTGTTTAGAAGAGGTAAAACATTTACGTCATCCTTATTTTGATAACAGAATAATTTTAATAAAACAGAATTAATACTAACCTTTGGAGGCACTGTTATACACAGATATCTCTCCGGTGTGATTATGGCGCTGATCCAGCTAGACATTCTGGTAAAAGCCAAATGTGGTAGTGCCCCTGGAATAAAAATAACGTCTAAAGGCTTAGCCGTACCGGCTGAAATGGTGAAAGAGCTGATTATCGCAACCAGGATTATAAGACAGCGTAGGTCAGAGACCCTGTGTTTATTCCCTGTGTTTATTCTTTCTTAAGACGGGATAGTTAACTGTTCTCAAATCTGTTCTGTCTACGCATGCGCTAGCTTTTAGCGCGAACAGAGCTGACTTCCGTATGTGAAAGTTATGAGCTGGTTTCTGCCGGACGAAGATGTCCGTTGTGTCTTCTCTGCATTATCTGGGGAAAAGATAGTCTTGTCATATTAGTGATTCCCCAGAGTTATTCTGTTCGTCTGGAATGACGACAGGTGTTATTGTGTAGTGTTTGGAATTCTGTCCAAGGTAAAATTACTTTACTATTACGCAAAGTTTGCAGAATATTTAGTATGAACCTGTGAGTAGCGCTCACAGTTCTTGGGATCCAGAGTCCATTATGTGTGCTTGACGTAGCCAGTTAGGTCTATTCGTTGAAGTACTTTATAGAAGCACAATAACCATATATTGTTATGAAACCCGCAGGATGGCGGTACGTTTCAGCATGAAAGATAATACATGTCTATGGAAAAATGTACAGTTGTTTATCAACCATTTTAAGGCCCGTCATTACAGCCTATAACTTTAAACAGAAGAAGAAGTACCTGAAAGGTGGAGCCAGAGGAAGTCTTGACATTATTATCAAGTTCACAGACTTCCATATTAAGCAACTATATTTGTTTAAGGACTACCTGACGCGTTCAGTCAGAGGCCCTGAGCTCCAGTAGGAAAAGAATGGGTTGTCAAGCCAGCGTTATTAGCATCATACCTACGAGCTATACAGAACTGATGATGTTCAATGTTATTAATTTTTACCACATATGAACAGTAGTTAAAGGACAGACCATTGTCGATAACGTCCTTGTAGATGAGTGGTTCAAGCCTTATTTACCAGATGTTTTGCCAGTCATATCCAATATACATGATGTGTCTTGATTCTCGTCCATTTGACTGTACCTGTTGATGTCACTGTGTCAAGTAATTAAATGGTTGAAAGTTCCAGCAGTTTTCTACAATTACTGACTACTGCATGTGAGTGAGTGGGTGCCTTGTTTACATTTCAAAGATCCTATACGCATTCGTGTCTCTACACACCCACCTCACTTGTCAACCATACAATCTTCGAGTACCTTACATGCAAGAAATGTCTGATGTTCGAATGTCAACATGACACCCTTTCAGTCGCCTCAACGCCTGGTGAGCTATTCATGCATAACAAAGCTGCTTGGCCCAGGTCGGACGGACTACAACAGTACACAGCAAGGAGATTGTTACGTTCCTACATATCATACGTAAATCCCACCTTAACATTTGTAGTATAACATTTGTGGTCACATAAAAAAAGGACATAACATTCGTGGTGGCCGTAAATATACGGTAACAGCCATGTATTAATTTATTTATTCAGCTCCCCAAGGTTACCAAAATTCCAACAAATTCATTCCAAGTCCTCCTATCCTGTGCCATCAGCTCAAGGTTTTTTCATGTCTTCCTCATTCTTTTTTATGTTTTCTTCAAATTCTTTTCTCTTTGTTTTCTTCAAATTCTTTTCTCTATGTTTTCTTCAAATTCTTTTCTCTATGTTTTCTTCAAATTCTTTTCTCTATGTTTTCTTCAAATTCTTTTCTCTATGTTTTCTTCAAATTCTTTTCTCTAAGTTTTCTTCAAATTCTTTTCCCTGTTTTTTTTTTCAAATTCATTTCTCTATGTTTTCTTTACATTCTTTTCTCTATGTTTTCTTCAAATTCTTTTCTCTATGTTTTCTTCAAATTCTTTTCTCTATGCTTTCTTCAAATTCTTTTCTCTATGTTTTCTTCAAATTCTTTTCTCTTTGTTTTCTTCATATTCTTTTCTCTGTGTTTTCTTTGATCTCTCTCTTCTTCTCTTAACTGGGGATTCCAGAGCAGGGACTACCTTGTAATACTATCAACAGGTTTCCTTAGTGAGTGACCTATCCCCACCGACTTCTCATCTTTTGTTTCAGTTGCACTTGTCTGATTCGTATCGCCCGTTTCGCACTAATGATCTTGTCATGCTACTTCAACCTTCCTGTTCTGTGCAATCGGTAACGGAACTGACGATATGAAGGTGTCTCTTTACTGTTTATCCCTTATTTTAATATCACTATATGTTCAACAGGCTCCAAACTTAACGAAAGTCAAGAGGAGCCTTTCAGTGCATTCGGAAATGTATCGAAATCAAGAGAAATCAAGTTAAAAAAAAAAAAAGAAATCTTTCTCAAATGTCACGTTAGTCATGGAAGGCTCTGAAATACGGAGATAAGATAAAAATAATAATAATAACCAGGAAGTTGTGACAGAGGCCGTACCATGTCAGCTTAATTCTCTATTTATACTTCAGTTTTCAGAACAACTCTGGGAATGTTAAGGCGGCCGGCGTGATGCTGACCACATCACCCCTTGTGTGCCGATGGTCAAGAAAATACCGTATTTCTAATACGCCTCAATAGGCGTATAACGGGATCCTTTACTTTTCTTTTACCTTTGTTTGATGTAACCAGTTTCGGTTTTGTGTTTTATCTACATAGAATATTATTTTAAAATTATGATACTTGATGGTAGCTATTTAAAACAGAACATTTTGTTTGCATTTTCCCCCTTTTTTCCTGTTTAAGCATTGTGTTGTAACGTGTTGTAATTGAAGTTTCATCAAAACCCAAATTACAATTGAAAATTAGCTGAACAGGGTACGCCCTCTGCCAAAACGGTGGATGAGTGGATGCAAATGAAGCTCGACACATTATTGCTATCTGCGTGCATTTACAATAATCAGGACATACAATCAGACTCGTTAGACTCCATGAGATCACACACGAATTTTTCTATAAGAGTACTAACTGGAAAGATTGTGGGAAGTATTTGGAGATATGTGTCAGTTTGTAAACATGACGTGCCCAAATACAAAGCCGATTTCGCTGGGACGTCGGAAGATATCATTCTTGTTAAAGATTATAACACGAACAGTGGTGTAATACGTCCTGCAGATTGACTTTGTTGTGATATTCAACTATTTCATGTCCGCTCTGTTAACAAAGTACAGTGGGGCATTGCATGATAGGACACATTTTCCGCTCACTGGGATTAAGATTAAATCTCAGAGAGGGTAAAGTTCTGAGGTAGATGGGATGGTGGAATGAAAAGAGGGGAGCACATCAATGTATGACAGGAAAACGCAATATTCAAGAGGGTATTTGTTCTCTTCTTTTGTGACACTTGTCAGTGGTTCCAATTGAGAGTGCTATCTCTGGAACAAGTGAGAGTATAAGTGACCTGAACTCGACGCTAGACACCATCATCAGACGGGTCTTAGAGCCGCTGGACCAGCTTTGTGATTACTCCTTGATACTTCTTGGAGCGTGTCACAACTTTCAGACATGACCAGTGACGATTGAACCAGTCATCTATCTGCAAAGAACCAAACATCAGCGGGAGCAGAACCATCAAACTATTGGCAGCTAAGTAGAAACTCAAAAGCTGCCAAGTGAACTGTCCATTTTTCGAAAACTATAACATCACCCTGTGATGAGTACTGTTTTTTTTATTAAAATTATTAATTTTTAAACCGTTAGACATAATTGATTATTAAATTTGTTATATGTTTATATACAAATTTAACGTTTATTTAATCATTTTGAATGTGCACGAGTATATCTCAGTCAATTTCTGAAATACACTTAAATGGAGCTATAAAATAATAATTAAGATTTCGGTGAATTAAATCAGCTGGGGGCTTGAATGAGCTAATTATAAGACAACCGTTCACAAAAGTTGACGTCAGATACTGAAGTTTACCTTGCTGGGACTCATTCAGCATTGATCTTGCTTTCTGAATATCTTGTGAATAATCCATCGAGGAAGAAGTATCATTATCCTTCTATTTACAACTCTGCCAAGAGTGATCTTGTGCGAAGGTAGACACCTTTGAAGACCCACGTTAGATACTCTAGGTTTTGGCCACTGTTGGACCACTACTGCAGAGCAAAGGGAAGACAACCTGTGACAGAGTCCCATGTACCTTTTCCTGTCTTTTGCAAATTGCTAATCATGGTGCACAAATCTGATAACAGCACAAGCTACAATATAATTGTTAGATTACAATATTTATGTTGTGTTCAGTCTACTGTTTCACAAGATAACTCAGGACTACTTTCTACATGTTTAGGTCTGGCAGTCTCTGACCTACGCTGTCTTATAATCCTGGTTGCGATAATCAGCTCTTTCACCATTTCAGCCGGTACGGCTAAGCCTTTAGACGTTATTTTTATTCCAACCTGTGTCAGGGAGTTAACATACAGTTCTGTACCTTCGACCATCAAAAATATTAAATAGATTTACGTCTTCTGGAACCGACAAAAATGACGGTAACAATGGCATGTAGAGTTTTCATGAAGGAAAAGTTACAGAACCGAGTTTATAAGAAATGGAGTGCAAAAGGGATCCCCTTGTCACAATTTCTCTTCTTATTGGTTACAGATTTGGTTATAAAAACATCGACTTCAGTCAAAAGAAGTGGAATCCAGTTGACTTTGACTAAACAACTAGACAATTTTGCTGACAACCTGGCGCTTCTGTCCCATAAACGTCGACCAGATGCAAGACAATATGTAAATACTTTACGAGGGATCACAGCAACCTGGGTCTGAACCGCTCCAGCTATGTCTCAGACTTGACTTATGGATGCGAGCCATGGGCAATGACTACAACCTACAAAAGCCATCTCCAAAACTCAGATTTGAGGTATGTGAGGAAGGTGGTTGAAGTGACAAGAAGAGACAAGGTTCGCAACCAGACGGTACGTCATGGCCCCCTGCAGACCCAAATAGAAAAGTCCCCGTTACTGGAGCCGCAGTAGCACAGTGGTTAGTGCACTGGCTTCCTAGCTCGGTGGTCAATGGTTCAATCCCCAGTTGAGGTGGGAATTTTTTAGACCACAAACGGCTCTGGGGTAGACCCGGCCTCTTCAATTGGGTACCAGGGCAATCTGTGAAGGTTAAGGCGGCCGACGTGATGCTGACCACATCACCCCGTGTGTGCCGAGGGTCAAGAAAATATGAGCCTAACACCATATACCCAATATGTCTCAATGGGCGTGTAACGGGATCCTTTACCTCATACCCTCCCTGTTACGATGGTTTGGCAATGTCTGCAGACTGGCTACCATGGCATATATAGGAAATGAAGAGTCAGTGATCCAGACCTCCAGCACGTTCCAGAGTTTGCTGGGATGACAAAATTAGACAATCTGTGAAGGACCGAGGACTACATTGAACCAGGTCATGAGGAAGACAGTAAATAGGATGATATGGTGCTCATCTGGAAAACCTCCACACCCCAGTATAGAAAAGGAACGACTACGTAAGTAAGTGTCATTTTTTAAGTTTTCTGTTTTATTCAAATACATATTGTCATTTGAAATGTATTGCTCTTGGTGGCGACAATTTAAATTTGAATTTGTTGTTTTCTTACTCCACTTATTTTAGTTTTAACGTGTCGTGTTGTTTGTATTACTTTATCGTTTCTCCTTACATTATGAATAGTTAATATAACTTAGATGACAAATTTAAGACTGAGATGTATATTTATAAGTACCGGTGATGATCTTTGTGTGACGTTGGGTTCGAAATTTGGCCCTAGGGTGGAGCCACCACCCCCTAATTTCTCTTGATTTTCAGGCACGCCCATTTTTCATCTTTTTTTCTAGTTTTAGGTCGCTGCTAACATGTAACTTTGATCTGACAAGTTAACTCCCCTTTGCTTCCGCGAAAGTGGCCAGCGGAGATGAAAAGTCTTGTAATGCTGGTAAGACTGACTTTGTGACGCGTCCGAGACGCTTATGTTGTTGGGCAGCGGAAACTTCCCCATGTCTTTTATTCCAGCAAAAGTATGGGACCCTCGCAGCGTAAGAGCGGTCGCTCTGTTACGCAATCTTTCTTGTAGTGCGACGCCAGGAGAAATCATCCGGGAAACGTTACGTTGTTTTTCTTCGTTTTTTGTCCAAGTGTTTTGGCAACCTGGGGCCCGATTTACAATATGTATTGAGTCCCCTTCTGTCTCTAAATGCTTTTAGTCCCTGGAACATCTGTCGTGAGGTGGTAGAGATCTTTGTGCAGTTTGCCAGCTTCTTTTAATCAGGGAAATTCTTCATGACCTCGGTAAGAATTCTTAAGTAACTTGGTAGTTTTTTTTTTTCCCTTGGATTTTGGACGTAGACGGAGGTAGTTCATTTGTAGTGGGTTCTAGCAATTTTAAGGCTCGGCCATTACCCAACAAGCACTAAAAAGCTATTGTTAGTTTTTTTTTTAAAGTAAATTATGTTTCAATGCTACTTACGTTTGTTCTTGCTAAGGCAAGTTGTGAATGGACCCTAAGATGAGTCAGCTCAGTGATAAAAGAATAATTTTCCCCCTCGAAGTGTAACTATATAACTGATTGTTATGTGGAGGGATTTCTGTTTAACACTGAGTGTAACCATAAACCGGTGTCAATACCTTGTCGAGGTATGGCGGCTTGTCTACCCTGATTACCCCCAGAGCTATGCCAGTGGGAGTTTAACTCTTGGAAGGTTCTACCAAGCTGGACAGGTTTGCGTGGGCAGGGGTCAGACGAAAGCAGACACCCTGGTCCTGCGGGTTGGGGGTTTTAGCATACGGCTGACACCCCTGTCTATGTAAAAAAAAAAATTGAAGTTACGGAAACAACAACGAATAAATAAACTTTGCTGCGGGACGGACATCCGGAGTCTAAGGCTCGTATGACTGTCAGTGGTGAAAGCCGAAAGGAAGTCACTGACATGAGAACGGACGTCCTGACCGCAAAACACGGTACAAGAATTGGATTTTGGAATGTCAGGACAATGATTGAGACGGGTAAACTAAAACAGGTCACGGCAGAAATGAGAAACTATAGGTTACACATTCTAGGGATAAGCGAGAGCAGATGGACAGGGGCAGGAAAAGTTAAAACAGCAACAGGAGAAACAGTACTTTACTCTGGAAGAGAGGATGGACAGTACAATGAAGGTGTAGCCTTTATTCTACAGAAAGGAATAGAAAGAACATTACTGGAATGGAAACCCATCAACAACAGACTGATAAGATTAAGATTGAGAGGTAGATTCACCAATACTACAATAATACAATGCTACGCACCAACGAATGACAGCGATGAAGAGGTCAAGGATAAATTCTATCAACAACTGCAGAAAGAAATGGAAGACACACCTAGATATGATCTTATTATAGCAATGGGAGACCTCAATGCGAAAGTTGGTACACACAATACATGTAATGAAAGAGTAATGGGGAAATGCGGCAGCGGAATAGCAAACGAAAATGGAGATAAATTAATACGTTTCTCTAGTATTAACAACCTGGTCATTGGAGGAACACTTTTCCCACATACAGAAATTCACAAATTAACATGGGAATCACCAAATGATCGGGACAGAAACCAGATAGACCACATCATGATTAACGGTAGATGGAGACATGCATTACAAAATGTGAAGGTAAGAAGAGGTGCAGATGTGGGAAGTGATCACCATTTAGTAGTAGCAAAACTGAAAGTGAAACTAAGAAGGGCTGGACCAACTGTAACTACACAGAAACGGTTTGACATCAGTAAATTGAAGGACCCCCTTACCAGAAAAGCTTTTGCGGCTGACATAAAGAAACGATATCAATTTGCCAAAAGTCAGGAAAAGACATTGACTGATGATATAGACCAGAAATTCAACACCATTTCAACAATATATAAGGAAAGCAGCAAATCATGCTTGGGATTCCAGGAAAGGAAGAAGCAAGACTGGATAACACCAGGAACCTTAAACACCATAAAACTGAGAAAGGAAATGAAAAGAAAGAAAACAGAAGCGAAGTCCAACAGATTAAAGCAACTATATAGCAAACAGGACAGTCAGCTGGACAAGGAAGTAAAACGCCAAACCCGAGCCAACAAAAGGAATTTCCTAGATGATCTTGCAAGACAGGCAGAAGAGGCTGCACTGAGAAATGAACAAAGCACAGTATACAAAATAACTAAATTCATCAGCGGAAAACGAGGTGCAAACAATATTACATTAGTAAGAGATAAGCAAGGAAATCTCATCACGACAGCAGAGGGACAGGAAACAAGATGGGCAG
The DNA here is from genome assembly GCA_024509875.1 of Oreohelix idahoensis. Lineage (NCBI taxonomy): Eukaryota > Metazoa > Mollusca > Gastropoda > Stylommatophora > Oreohelicidae > Oreohelix > Oreohelix idahoensis. The sequence continues at coordinate 89,770 of JAMPIV010015341.1, forward strand.
AGCACTTCAGAGAAACTCTGAACAAGGAACCACCAGAGACACAATTGAATGTTCCTGAGGCTGAAAACTATCTAGATGTAAATACAGACATTCCACGAAAAGAAGAAATCATCACAGCAATCAAAGGGTTAAAGAACGGAAAAGCTCCTGGCCATGATAAATTAAATGCAGAGCTATTTAAGACAGACCCTGAGCTAGCAGCAGAACTGTTAGAACCGCTATTTGCACAAGTCTGGAAAACGGGGACAACACCATCAGAGTGGAACAAAGGAATAATTGTCAAATTGCCCAAGAAGGGAGATCTTGCAGACTGCAATAATTGGAGAGGAATCACTCTTCTCTCAGTTCCCAGTAAAATACTAGGCAGGATAATTATACAGAGAATTTCGAAAGCAGTAGACCACAAACTGAGGAAAGAGCAAGCAGGATTTAGAAAGAACGGAAGATGTATAGATCATATATTCACTCTCATGAACATTATAGAGCAGTGCTCAGAATGGCAAAGACAGCTGTACATTAATTAAGTTGATTTTGAAAAGGCTTTTGACAGCATACATAGGGACAGTTTATGGAAAATACTGAGGGCTTATGGAATTCCAAGCTGCATAGTGTCAATCATAAAAAGCCTCTATGCCAACTTTACGTGTAGTATTGGGCAGAGCAAACTAACCTTTGAGGGGAAGACGGGAGTACGACAGGGATGCCCCTTATCAACCACTCTATTTTTAACAGTCATAGACTGGGTGATGCGCCAGACAACAGAGGGCAGTCCAAGAGGAATAAGATGGACTACATTTTCTACATTGGAAGATCTGGAATATGCAAATGACTGTCGTGGTTGAGTAAAGTGTAGAGTATTTGTCGAGTTGGACATCAGTAGTGAAATCGACAAGGGATAGTGGACTGACAGAGTTATAGATTACACTTTAGATAAGGTGTAAATAGGAGATGGACTTGAGACAACCTGGAAGAAGATTTATTCAAATGATCTCTCTCTCCAAGCCTCAACTCATTTTTTTGGTCTAAGCATCTCCTGCTCTCACTCTTTTCTCTTGTCATAGATAGAGATTCTAGTAAAGAGCTAAAAATGTAAATATGGATGAAAGGGTCGGGAACAGCGCGTTAATAAATGAGTAAACTTTATTAAATGAAGACAAGCATGAAAATAATGCATCTCATCATAACATCATAAATGACATCAAAAAATCATCAGCAATCTCAATAATCATCAATAGTCATCAAAATCATCAATAATCCTCAAATCCTCAATAGTCATCAAATATGCAAAATACACCAACAAACACACACACACAGACCACCGACATGAACCTGTAGAACACAGAGAGATAAATAATCGAGTGGCAGTCCTTCCGTTTTCGGGGACCAGATGAAATAGTCCAGACAGTGTCTTATATGTAGATCCTTCGTGAGGGACTAAGCCTACAAAACTGTCCTTGTTGGTACTAAACGTTGGTGACTATCCCCTACTGGCGCGAGTTGGGCTGGAAGACTCTATTTACCTCCTGTTTACCAAACTGAATAAACTACGTGTCAGTCCTTCCGCTTTCGGGACCAGATGAAATAGTCCAGACAGTGTCTTATATGTAGATCCTTCGTGAGGGACTAAGCCTACAAAACTGTCCTTGTTGGTACTAAACGTTGGTGACTCTCCCCTACTGGCGCGAGGTGGACTGGGGAACGCTGTTTATCTCCTGCTGACCAACTGAATGAACTTAGCGACAGCCTGTCCGCTTTCGGGGACCAATGGAATAGCTCCAGTAAGTGGTTTTTTCGTATATATCCGCCATCAGTGATGGAATTAACCTGAATAAAATCACTGTATAGGCGCTATCGTTGGTGACTCCCCCCTACTGGCGCGAGTGGGGCTGGAACTCTGTCTATCTTTGGCTGGCCGCTCCTAAGTGCGAGGTTCCACATAATCCAGAAATAAGCCATGGGACGAAGTCACTTGAGGACAACTGATCCCAAGGCGTGCTTATCCGGCGCTAGAATTGGCTTTAAATCCGGTTTTGGCTGGTTGACTATGGCTTAGCTGAGTGCCCCGTTTAGGCATACAGAGACTGGTGAATTGAATTCTGCTATAGACATGCTGGGCTGTTTTGAGATTTTGGAAGCCGCAACGCCCTGACTGGTAATCCAATAGGCGAGTAGGGAACTACTACTGCAATACACGTTTTCCGATTGTTGCGTTGGCTCATTTCACAATGCGTGAGCTGAACTCCCGTGAGAGGGAAATGGCGTTGACAAAGGGGTGTTGTTTCAGGTACTGAGGTGACACTCGTGGGGCTAGATATCCTCAGAATCCCTCTAGAACGAAGAGACGGTGACATTCTTCGTCTGACTGGAAACTAGACTAGCAATTCGGTATCCCCTGAAACTGAGACCAAAAAGAGACACCCTTTAACATCAAGCAAATAATAAATCACACTAACTTTATACAGAACGTTTCGCTCCACTATGGGATTAAATTTATTGTAGTTATTGCTATGATAGTTTAGGGCTGTCTTTAACCATGTCTCCTGTTCCTTAAAAATATCAATTATCAACACGCGCCCGCATAGGCTTAATATCTATTGTACATCCATGTACCTGTCAGTAACATGTTCTAACAGCAAAATCTACTCCTCTTCTCTAAAATAAACATACAGCTGAATGGTTATGTTATTCATCTTACAACATTAAATGAATTTACATAAGCAGATTACAGCATGTGACATTACACAAATAAATCGTATGTCCCCTTGGGGAAATATATTAATATTCCACAAAATGAGTACAAAGAAAATGCAATGTTCTTTCTATAATACAGTTGTGACTGAGTCATAAGGTAAAATGTTTTCTATGGCTGGTGGCTGCTCCTGTGAAAGTTGTGGCTAAATCATAAGATATAATTATCTCTATGCCTGGTGACTGCTTTCCGTGAAAGTTATAGACTAGTGCCTAGCCACACAAGTAAGCATAAAATGATTCTCCCCAGCAACTAAAAATATCTATCAAAAAGGAATCAGTGAGTATCTCCTATAATCCAGAATTATTGCCTGCATCTCACTATTCAGTTTTTTTAGTAAACAATCCACACCTGACATTATCTTACAGAAATGACATTTAATTTAGCCTATTCTTAACCCATGATAAGCATCTGTGGACTGATTCTACGCTCAATATCTGTTATTGTAAGTTTAACATTTAACCCATGATAAACCGTAACAGTTTAAGCACCACTTAATTAAGGCTGAATACGGCACAACACTATCACTGAATTAAATTACTAGATGAAGTCACCTTCCTATCAGATATAAAAGCTAACATGAATATATCATATTATAATTATAAGATATGTCAACTCACCCAGAAAATGACTAGAGAAAGGCCTTAACATTTTAGTTCTGTGTTAAAGTTTGCCTTATCTCATGATGGTCCATCTCAGGCCAGGAATATCTTCACGAGTGTGTTGGCTTATTAAACCCGTCTACTCTTATAGATTACAAGGACGCTCCCCCCGGACACCTGGCCTGCATATTTCTTCAGAGGTATCGGCGTAATGCGTAATCAAGAGAGTAAGACAAAGGTTTCAGAAGCAACAACTTTGCGAAAATTCCCCCAGAGAGACAATCATAATATTATGTGCTCTTTGCTCATCTAAGGGCAAACAGCCCACAAACTGACCGCGATTGTTATCTCCCCCTGAAACAGATCAAACTCGTTACCCAGGCCTCAAAGGGTACTAGCCGCTTGTGATCAAACGTTTTAAAGCGACCAGAGAAATTCCCCTGTTCGGACCACAGAGGGTACCCGCCGCTAACGAACCGTTTCTTTCACAGAAACCGTCTTTGGCTCGTTCTAACACTTTAAGCGTAACAGACGTTCTTCTGATCAGGCCAGGTGTGCTGATGTAACATTATCGTTCGCTGACCGCTGCAGGCTCGAACGTAAACAACCTCGGGTGGGGTTTGAGAAGGAGAAAACAATTGGGCCACACAGGTAGCAAAGCAAAGAGAAACAAAATGTCTAGGAAAACAGAACATTAAAGAGTAATAACATTGAGACGAGATGGAAAAATAAATTAAGTCACTGTCTACGTGACAAGTTGCCCCCTTTTTTAAAGTGCGTGAAACACGGACTAAATGACAGTAATTTATCTTTTCAATAGACGTCCATTACATGTCATTGAACATCCTATAATCATAATCCAAATTCGTTTCTAACTTCTGTCAGTAGTTAGCTATTGAGGGGATTGGTTACTATCATCCGAATGAACACCCTCCCTTGGTACAAATGCAAGCTAGTAACTGACTATCTGTAGCTTTTTATCTCAGATTAAAGAGCTACTCCTGAAAAAATATTAACCCTTAAAAATTATTTTTTTTTCTGACTTTTTCAACAATAGTCGTCAGATTGTCAACCCAAAAAACTCAGCAGTGATACCATCAACCTTAACCAGCTGTCTCCTGCGTAGCATGAACAATAAATGTAACTAAATATTTATGATTGCTGTGGAGAAAAAACGCTGTTCCGACTTCCACCCAAAAGAAATAGTTCGATATGTCTAGGGGAAAGAAATTCCTATAATCTGCAGAACACTAAACTCTAAGAATCAAGATAGAATCTTGTGAGAGATTCATCCTCGGAACGAGCACATATTAAATGTCGTACTAGATGGGTTCTAGAATACCGGACGGGCTCCCATTAATTGTCGTGGTTGAGTAAAGTGTAGAGTATTTGTCGAGTTGGACATTAGTAGTGAAATCGACAAGGGATAGTGGACTGACAGAGTTATAGATTACACTTTAGATAAGGTGTAAATAGGAGATGGACTTGAGACAACCTGGAAGAAGATTTATTCAAATGATCTCTCTCTCCAAGCCTCAACTCACTTTTTCTGTCTAAGCATCTCCTGCTCTCACTCTTTTCTCTTATCATAGATAGAGATTCTAGTAAAGAGCTAAAAATGTAAATATGGATGAAAGGGTCGGGAACAGCGCGTTAGTAAATGAGTAAACTTTATTAAATGAAGACAAGCATGAAAATAATGCATCTCATCATAACATCATAAATGACATCAAAAAATCATCAGCAGTCTCAATAATCATCAATAGTCATCAAAATCATCAATAATCATCAAATCCTCAATAGTCATCAAATATGCAAAATACACCAACAAACACACACACAGACCACCGACATGAACCTGTAGAACATAGAGAGATAAATAATCGAGTGGCAGTCCTTCCGTTTTCGGGGACCAGATGAAATAGTCCAGACAGTGTCTTATATGTAGATCCTTCGTGAGGGACTAAGCCTACAAAACTGTCCTTGTTGGTACTAAACGTTGATGACTCTCCCCTACTGGCGCGAGTTGGGCTGGAAGACTCTATTTACCTCCTGTTTACCAAAATGAATAAACTGCGTGTCAGTCCTTCCGCTTTCGGGGACCAGAAGAAATAGTCCAGACAGTGTCTTATATGTAGATCTATCGTGAGAGACTAAGCCTACAAAACTGTCCTTGTTGGTATTAAACGTTGGTGACTCTCCCCTACTGGCGCGAGGTGGGCTGGAGGACGCTGTTTATCTCCTGCTGACCAACTGAATGAACTTAGCGACAGCCTGTCCGCTTTCGGGGACCAATGGAATAGCTCCAGTAAGTGGTTTTTTCGTATATATCCGCCATCGGTGATGGAATTAACCTGAATAAAATCACTGTATAGGCGCTATCGTTGGTGACTCCCCCCTACTGGCGCGAGTGGGGCTGGAACTCTGTCTATCTTTGGCTGGCCGCTCCTAAGTGCTAGGTTCCACATAATCCAGAAATAAGCCATGGGACGAAGTCACTTGAGGACAACTGATCCCAAGGCGTGCTTATCCGGCGCTAGAATTGGCTTTAAATCCGGTTTTGGCTGGTTGACTGTGGCTTGGCTAAGTGCCCGGTTTAGGCATACAGAGACTGGTGAATTGAATTCTGCTATAGACATGCTGGGCTGTTTTGAGATTTTGGAAGCTGCAACGCCCTGACTGGTAATCCAATAGGCGAGTAGGGAACTACTACTGCAATACACGTTTTCCGATTGTTGCGTTGGCTCATTTCACAATGCGTGAGCTGAACTCCCGTGAGAGGGAAATGGCGTTGACAAAGGGGTGTTGTTTCAGGTACTGAGGTGACACTCGTGGGGCTAGATATCCTCAGAATCCCTCTAGAACGAAGAGACGGTGACATTCTTCGTCTGACTGGAAACTAGACTAGCAATTCGGTATCCCCTGAAACTGAGACCAAAAAGAGACACCCTTTAACATCAAGCAAATAATAAATCACACTAACTTTATACAGAACGTTTCGCTCCACTATGGGATTAAATTTATTGTAGTTATTGCTATGATAGTTTAGGGCTGTCTTTAACCATGTCTCCTGTTCCTTAAAAATATCAATTATCAACACGCGCCCGCATAGGCTTAATATCTATTGTACATCCATGTACCTGTCAGTAACATGTTCTAACAGCAAAATCTACTCCTCTTCTCCAAAATAAACATACAGCTGAATGGTTATGTTATTCATCTTACAACATTAAATGAATTTACATAAGCAGATTACAGCATGTGACATTACACAAATAAATCGTATGTCCCCTTGGGGAAATATATTAATATTCCACAAAATGAGTACAAAGAAAATGCAATGTTCTTGCTATAATACAGTTGTGACTGAGTCATAAGGTAAAATGTTTTCTATGGCTGGTGGCTGCTCCTGTGAAAGTTGTGGCTAAATCATAAGATATAATTATCTCTATGCCTGGTGACTGCTTTCCGTGAAAGTTATAGACTAGTGCCTAGCCACACAAGTAAGCATAAAATGATTCTCCCCAGCCACTAAAAATATCTATCAAAAAGGAATCAGTGACTATCTCCTATAATCCATAATTATTGCCTGCATCTCACTATTCAGTTTTTTTAGTGAACAACCCACACCTGACATTATCTTACAGAAATGACAGTTAATTTAGCCTATTCTTAACCCATGATAAGCATCTGTGGACTGATTCTACGCCTAATATCTGTTATTGTAAGTTTAACATTTAACCCATGATAAACCGTAACAGTTTAAGCACCACTTAATTAAGGCTGAATACGGCACAACACTATCACTGAATTAAATTACTAGATGAAATCACCTTCCTATCAGATATAAAAGCTAACATGAATATATCATATTATAATTATAAGAACCTCTACACCTCACGGTAGAAGGGGAACGACTAAGTAAAAAGTAAGTATAATTATAAGATATGTCAACTCACCCCGAAAATGACTAGAGAAAGGGCTTAACATTTTAGTTCTGTGTTAAAGTTTGCCTTATCTCATGATGGTCCTTCTCGGGCCAGGAATATCTTCACGAGTGTGTTGGCTTATTAAACCCGTCTACTCTTATAGATTACAAGGACGCTCCCCCCGGACACCTGGCCTGCATATTTCTTCAGAGGTATCGGCGTAATGCGTAATCAAGAGAGTAAGACAAAGGTTTCAGAAGCAACAACTTTGCGAAAATTCCCCCAGAGAGACAATCATAATATTATGTGCTCTTTGCTCATCTAAGGGCAAATAACCCACAAACTGACCGCGATTGTTATCTCCCCCTGAAACAGATCAAACTCGTTACCCAGGCCTCAAAGGGTACTAGCCGCTTGTGATCAAACGTTTTAAAGCGACCAGAGAAATTCCCCTGTTCGGACCACAGAGGGTACCCGCCGCTAACGAACCGTTTCTTTCACAGAAACCGTCTTTGGCTCGTTCTAACACTTTAAGCGTAACAGACGTTCTTCTGATCAGGCCAGGTGTGCTGACGTAACATTATCGTTCGCTGACCGCTGCAGGCTCGAACGTAAACAACCTCGGGTGGGGTTTGAGAAGGAGAAAACAATTGGGCCACACAGGTAGCAAAGCAAAGAGAAACAAAATGTCTAGGAAAACAGAACATTAAAGAGTAATAACATTGAGACGAGATGGAAAAATAAATTAAGTCACTGTCTACGTGACAATGACATTGCACTACTAGCGCATTCACATCAACACATCCAGGAAAAAACGGATAGACTTAATAAGTTTAGCCAGCAGGTGGGCTTGAACATCAATTTAAAGAAGTCAGAGGTCATGACGCTCAATGTGAGCAACCCTGAGCCCATATCAGTAAGGAATCAGCAACTGGTACAGACAGACACCTTCACATACCTAGGATGCATAGTAACACCAGACGGCGGGGCAGGCAAAGACATCAATCAACATCAGAATGAATAAGGCAAGAACAGCCTTTTTTAGCCTAAACAACATCTGGAAGTCCTCTCAATACAGCACAAGCACAAAATTAAGATTATATCAGAGCTGTGTGCTTTCTGTGCTTCTCTATGGTGGGGAATGCTGGAGAGTTACAGAGAAGGAAATGTCGAAATTGTCCTCTTTTCACACAACATTCCTAAGAAAAATTCACCGAATCTTTTGGCCGAATACCATCACCAACCAAGATCTGCTTGCTCGGAGCAAGCAAGAGGACATGTACACCATCATAGCTGGCAGACCCCTGAAGGAAAACGAAAGAGAGGCCGACCAAAAACAACCTGGCGGAGATTTGTGGAGGCTGAGATGCAAAGAATGAACCAGAGTTGGGGTACTGTACGAAGGATGGCTGCATACCGAGCAAAGTGGAATTAATTTGTTGTTGCCCTACAAGACACCACTAGGCGTGATGGCCACTGACTGCTTTGACGGTCGGCGGCTAAGGATCAAAGAAGAAGTGTAACCATAAGCGATTTTTTTTTCTAGCCTCCGTGGCGGATCCTTATAATATTTTCCACAACATGTAACTTTAATTTATTTGATTGCTTGTTTACTGTATGGATACTTTTAACTCATTTAGAGATTTACCCAAAGTAGCCTTATATGTTGTCATATTCAGTTCCGCGACAGGTAGATGGGGCAGGAATGTTACATACCACCCCCCTCTTCTCCCCCCCCCCCCCCCCCCCCCTCACCGCTACCCGGAGGTAACCACTGATTACGCAAGTCGCGAATTTATCAGGTAGGCCTGCCCCAGGCACCTACTTGTTCGCTCGTCTATTTAGCGGTCAGTGAGAAGGAACGGGAAGAGAGAGATAACCTGCGGGACACGTCAGCACTGACCAGCAGTGTGGGCCACTTGGGGTGGGAAAGGTTGTAATAAGTTAATCTGTACCTGTTTATGCAATTGTTTTTGTTTTTTTCGATGTTGTAACATTTATGTTGGCTAGGTGATCATAGATTTTTCAGTATGATTTCATTTCAGCGAGAACCGGTTAACTCCAACTGAGTTAACCCTTTCTTTGAGCCCGCAGCAAAACTTTCACCTATAAACAGTCCCCGAGTTTCCTGGTCCGAATGTCTGGCCGTCTACACTGATGGATCCAAGGGTGATAGTGGGCAACTAGGTGCCGGAGTTGTAATACCACAATGGGGAATAAAAAAGAGCTACAGTGTAACGGAAGGGGCATCGATTTTTACTGCAGAGATGGTAGCAATTCTTAAAAGTCTAGAAATAATCGAAGATAACCCACCAGAAGCTGCTACGATATTTACAGACTCACTATCATCACTACAAGCACTAGAACACCCAGGTAAATGTAGCCGGCCAGACATAAAGGAAGAAATTCTAGCAATTAATACATCACTAGAGAACAGAGGATGTAGTGTGAGGCTAGTGTGGGTTCCAGCACACATAGGTATAGCTGGCAACGAGTTGGCAGACCAGAACGCCAAGAAGGGAAGAACAAGTAAAAACAAAATAAAAGCAGGACTGGGGAGGTCAGAGATCAAGAGCCAAGTGAAGGAAACTATAAACGAGGAATGGAAGACAACATGGAAGGAAAGTAGAAAAGGCAGACACGCGTTCAAACTGCTGAAAGAACCAACGAGGACATGCCAGGTCAGAGAAGAATTAAAGATACCATCGAACAAAAAAACTGTGGCGTCTCCGACTCGGTGCAGCATACTTCATGGTAGAAGAACCACACTGCCAAGAATGTCAGGAAGAGAATGACATAGACCACTACCTGATCCACTGTAAAAAGTATGAACAACAAAGGCTTGAATTAAAAACTTACTACAGAAATCACAATATAGACTTAACAGGTGATAAGGTTTTAAGTATAGATGCCCCAAGAGATGCCCAATCAATACTTAAAAGATATATACATAAAACAAAGGAAAAATATAAGGTTAGAACTTCAGGAAAATCATCCAACTAAATAGAAATTAAGCAGCAAGAACTAACTAAGCATTAACAAAAAATAACTACTCATAGGACAAGGAAAGACAAGGTATTTAAAAAAAAAGGGACAACAACTCAAAAGGAACAAATACTAATACAAATTAAAACCAAGTGTAAAGGACAACAGTTATCTAGAAACAATACAAAAGAGAAAATAAAATTGACAAATACTAATATAAATAAAAACCAGCAACTGCAAAAGGCAACAGTTATTTAAATTGAAAACAAAATTAGTAAATTAAATGACACTAAATACCCCAATTATAACCAACTTTCAGGTTGAACAGGGTAGACCAAGATGGAACGAGAAAAGACAACAATGATCAGATGCTCAGTGCCCGATCTCCACCCATCAACTCATCAAAACAACAACAACAACAACTGGTCCGAATGGTAAAACATCATCATCATCATCATCATCATCATCATCAGTTGCCATCTCCACAACGAAGGCTGGCTGTAATGGATCTCCAACGTCTTCTGTCTCTTGTCTTGATGGTGCACTCTGATAGACTCTTTCCTGTCCATCTCTTGATGTTGTCTTCCCACTTATAGCGCTGTCTTCCCCTTGCACGTTTGCCTTCAACTCTCCCTTCTGTTATGGTCTTCTGCAAGGTGTTATGCCTTTTTATGTGGCCAAAGTATTTTAGCTGTCGAACTTTGACCTCCCTCATTAGTTCTCTTTTCATACCTAGATTTTCTAGGACCTCCTTATTTGTTTTCATCTCTTTCCATGAGATACGCCCCATTCTTCTATATATCCACATTTCAAGAGCCTCAATTCTTTCTTCCAACTGCTTATTCATCGTCCATGTTTCTGCACCATACAGAAATGCAGAATATATATATAACACTTTATGATTCTGAGTTTTAATTTGTGAGATAACTGTTTGGATGTCAGTATATGTTTCATGTTGTTGAATGTAGCTTTGGCCATTCCTATTCTCTTCTTGATTTCTGTTTCACATCTGCCATCTTCTGTTATTATATGACCGAGATATACGTAGCTCTTGACTTGTTCCAGGATTTCCCCATTTACGCTTATCTTTAATGTGGGTTTATCGTCTGTTTTGCTAATTATCATAGTTTTTGTTTTCTCAATATTAATGTCGAGTCCATATTCATGACTTATACTGTTCACTTGCTTCACTAGTTCCTGTAACTCCTGTTCGCTTTCAGCTAACAACACGGTATCATCTGCATATCTAAGGTTGTTTATTGACCTTCCACTGATGTTCAGTCCTGGTATTTCCTGTATCTGTTTGAAAATTTTTTCGGTGTATAAATTAAATAGGCAGGGGGACAGCACACAACCTTGTCTGACACCTCTTTTTATGTCTGTGGCAGTTTGCTCCCAATAAAGGTTACTGAGTATTCTTATATCTTTTCCATCAATACCTATGTCTTCGAGGCATTCAATTATTTTCTCATGATGGACTCTGTCAAAAGCCTTCTTATAGTCAATGAAGCACATATACATACTTTTTTGGACCTCTGTATATTTTTCTGCTAATATTCTTAGGCAAAATATTGCCTCTCTTGTTCCACTGTTCCGTCTAAAACCAAACTGTTCTTCCTGGATTTCGCTGTCTACTTTACTTTTTATTCTCTCCTGTATGATTTTGAGCAGTATCTTAATTGCATGACTCATCAGGCTGATTGTTCTGAAGTCTGAACATTCTGTTGCATTTGGTTTTTTGGGCAATGTTATAAAAACTGATGTCTTCATGTCGTGTGGTATATATCCTGTATTGTATACATCGTTGCATATTTCTGTGATTGTATCTATACCAAAGCTCTCCAGAGCTTCTATCATTTCAATTTTTATGTTATCCATGCCTGCTGATTTTCCTTTTTGTATCATATGAATGGCATTCTCTACTTCTGATCTGAGAATGTTTGGGCCTTCATTAGAATCTGGTGATGGTTTTTTACCTCTGTTGTCCTCGAATAATTCTTTTACGTATTCTGCCCATCTGTTTGATATGTCTTTCTCATCAAGTAATATTACACCATTTCTGTTCTTGATACAGCTTCCTCCTTGTGCAAACCGAGACCGATTTGATAATTTCTTTATTTCTTCATGCATATCTCTTGTCCTGTGCTTTGCTTCCAAGTCTTCTATTTCCTTGCATTTTGTTTCTATCCACCGTTCTTTTGCTTCTCTACACATAGTACGTATGTCATTGTCTATTGTTTTATATTCTGGAGTGTTTTTTGCTTTCTTTCTTTCGGTCATTTTATTCAAGATGTCATCTGTCATCCAAATTTGATTTTTCTTAGACTCCTTTTTAGGTAAATTTGCATTTGCTGATTGTATGCTTGTTTTTAAGCATTCCCATTTTGCGGTTGCTTTTTTCTTCTGGGTTTTCTCTTCTATACTGCTCCATGCTTTCTGTCAATAACTGTTGATATTTATTTTTGACGTCGATTAAATATTTCTGTTTTATATCTGGTTGTTTCAGCGCTGATATTTCTATCTGGGGTTCCTCCTGTCTTCTGTTTCCTGCTCTTTTCAGCTTTATATTTATTTTGATGACGACTGGATTGTGATCTGAATTTATGTCGGCACCAGGGTATGTCTTTGCACTTGTGACACTGTTCTTAAATCTATGTTTTATCATGATATAGTCGATTTGATTTCGTGTTATATCTCCTGGGCTTTTCCATGTGTATAATTTCCTTGGGTGGTGTTCAAAAAAGGTGTTACATATGACCAGCTGGTTTTCTTCACAGAACTGGATAAGTCTGTCTCCTCTATCATTTCTTGTCCCTAATCCATACTGTCCTACTATTTTCTTGTATTTTCCTTTTCCTACTTTTGCATTCATATCACCCATTACTATCAACACATCTGTTGATTTGACTGGTTTAAGTGTGTGTTGTAGCTCTTCATAGTATTCTTCTATTTCTTCCTCGCTGTGATCTTTAGTTGGTGCATAAGTTTGTAAGATTGATATGTCGAATGGCTTTGCTCTCATTTTTAGTAACATCATTCTGTCATTGTGTGTCCAGTATCCACATACGTATTTTTCTAACTCCTTCTTTATCAACATTCCTACCCCTCTTTCATGTTTTTCTCCGCCTGAGTGTATAAGCGTGTACTGGTCTCTTTTTATGTAGCCTGTATCCAAAAGTCTTGCCTCTGCAACTCCCAGTATATCGAGTTTCATGTCTGTTGCTTCTAATATAAGATTGTCAAGCTTTCCTTCTCCGTTCAGAGTTCTAACATTCCATGTTCCTATTTTTAGGCTTCTCCTACTAGTTTTTAGGTGGTCTTTCTCAGAATGCTCCCTTTCAACAGAATTTAAGGAACACTCGTCATTATGTACTTCCTTACTCATTAGAGGAGTTGCCTCTTCCCTGTTAATTTGTACAGTAGATTCTTCCCCAGGGGACAGAGAGTTCTCTACATATCGTTTCTTATCTTGTTGTTGTGATCCCATTACTTTCTGTAGGAAGTACGTGGTAAGGCCCCAATCTCTTCCACGGTGGCTAGCCATTGTCATTTTCTATGTCCGACACGCCTCCAGTGCACCACACACTTTGCTGTTTCGCTTTGCGAGCCGTAAAACAGCGGCACTATTATTACATGTTTAACAGTTTCTCACCTGCGCGAGGGTAAATTGCAATCAGAGATCACGCCCGAGGTTAGAAAGGGAACGCAAAGCAACCAAACCGCTACAGAACAGATCAAATAGCTAGGCTATTATTATTTCATTCCGACGCACAAATAGTTCACGGAGTGGTTTTCTCTGAAAATCGCGAAATTTTCCCTCAACCGTGGAATATTTACTAGTCACTGTTCTGCTAACCAACGGGCTGATCACCCGTTTGCCAGTCACTTCGATTACGGAAACAACGACAAATGGATTGATTTGCCATTGCCCTAAAGACGCCAATAGGCGTGATGGGAAACAATGGCAAAGAAAACCTATCTGCTGTTGCCCTAAGACGCCACTAGGCGTAATGGCCACTGACTGCTTTGACGGTCGGCGGCTAAGGACGGAAGAAGAAGAAGAAGACTGTTCTGCTAACTGAGCTCATGTTGCTGGCCACAATAGTATTAAACAAATTTTGGAAAAATCTGTCGAAATAAAACGAAAGTCTCCCCATTCTGCTTTTGTGAGATTACAGTGTCATAGGTCAGAGGAATTCTGAATGGCCAATCTTCACATATTTGTCTCAAAAACTGTGTTCCCCCGCGAGAACAACAAACATCGACGTTAGAGATATTTGAAAATGTTCTAGTCACAAGTTTAGAAATTGCTGCACCTGGTTCGCCGCGATCTTTGATGTGACAAAGAAAGAATGGGATAACTGCTTCCCCAAGTATGTCGTATCAGCCTAATGTGAGGTTGTGAAAATATGAAACAAATTGCCACAGATAGACTGCTGCAAGAACATGTGAATGTTTCGTGCAGGATTCAAGTAAGAGGACTAGCTGCAGGGGTGGCTCTGTGCTCCATAAGGAATAAAAACGAAAATGAAAATGATGATGATTCTACAAATGGCGCTACAGTTTCTGATCACACATTAGCATGATAAATACCTAGGGGAAATCTATCGAAATAAGAGGATAGTTTCACTATTCTGTTAGTGGCGCTACAGTTTCTGATCACATATTAGCATGATAAATACCTAGGGGAAATCTATCGAAATAAGAGGATAGTTTCACTATTCTGTTAGTGGCGATAGTTTCTGGTCCCACATTAGCATGATAAATACCTAGGGAAAATCTATCGAAATAAGAGGATAGTTTCACTATTCTGTTAGTGGCGATAGTTTCTGGTCCCACATTAGCATGATAAATACCTAGGGGAAATCTATCGAAATAAGAGGATAGTTTCACTATTCTGTTAGTGGCGCTAGTTTCTGGTCACATATTAGCATGATAAATATCTAGGGGAAATCTATCATCTGTATTTGTTTTAAAAGCATTGGCATGTAAGTATGTGATACAATACAACATCCCAAAAAGAACTAGCATTAAAATTTACTGAACTTGTGTAGAATACATTTCAGAAGATCAGTATGGGTGTTTTTACAAGGTTGGGGGGGGGGGGGGGGGGGGGAGGGGGGGGGGGGGGGGGGGTGTTAATCAAAATATTTGTTTGCTATAAAATCCATTGACATGTAGTGGAGTAACACACACACACACATATATATATATATATATATATATATATATATATCTATATATATATATATATATATATATATATATATATATATATATATATATATATATACTGAAGCACATTAAAAACGCACCACTATTATATATACTGATGCCGAGAAGCTGGCAAAAAAAAGTGTGGGAATGGATTTTCCCCGTGTTTGCCATGAGGTAGAGAGCGAATGGCTGCTGGAATGGAAAGTGTGTGTACAGACTACATGAAAACGATGAAAGTTACACGTGCAACACGATTCCCAACAGCTATGACCCTGAAAATGTGTACGCGTTCTGGCAGTATACTCGGTATAAAAAAGCCGTTGAGACAAAACACCCGGTACATGTGCTTAAAATGCCACGACTATCTGAAAACGACCGCCAACGAGCCATTGGTATGTTGGAGACCGGAATGAGCTCGCGGGCCATTGCCAGAAGGATGAATTGCCACCACAGCACTATTGTACGTCTCAATGAACGTTACGGAACCACTGGCAGTGCCCGGGATAGACTTCGGAGTGGCCAACCACGAGTTACTACCCCTGCGCAAGATCGTCATATTGTGCTGAGTCACCTAAGGAATCGTACTCTCCCGGCAAGTCAAACAGCAAGAGCAATAGTGGGTAGACATGGGCAAGTCTCTCGAATGACAGTCATACGACGACTCAGAGATACAGGCCTTACTGCAAGACAACCTTATGTTGGGCCAAACTTGACTCACAGACATCGTTAGCAGCGCCTGCAATTGGCAGAGCAACATATCAGATGGACTAGACTGCAGTGGAATGCTGTCCTATTCACAGACGAGAACAGATTCAACATATCCTTTGCAGATGGACGTATGCGGATATAGCGACGGTGTCAAGAGCGCTTTGCAGACTGCTGTGTCAACCGATTTCGAGGTGGCAGTATTCACATTTGGGGAGGATTCAACGCACGTGCATTTTTTTTGTATTTTTGGTTTTCTCCCTTGCCTGCACAGAATGCAATGAATTTCATAACAATCAAATGTACAAATTAATGACCAGCATGGATTCATAGGAAAATGAATAAAGATTCCAAATATGTAAACTTGTACACACTTATATTTACATTTCACACTCTGTTCCTGGATTATACAGGTGGTGCGTTTTTAATGTGCTTCAGTATATATATATATATATATATATATATATATATATATATATATATATATATATATATATATATATATATATATATATATATATATATATATATATATATATATATATATATATATATATATATATATATATATATATATATATATATATACGTACTAGCAATAACCCGTCAAAATTACAGCTGCTCTGAACGCATCACGATTCCAGGCAAGTCGACCTGCATCAACCAAAGACAAGTTCAGACTTTCTGTGATGTCCTGGGTCCAGCGTCGTCTAAGTCGACCCCTTCCCCTTTTTCCAGGGACTATGCCTTCCATCACTAATTTTTCCAGATTATTATGTCTTTTTATATGACCGAAAAATTTCAGCTTCCTTATTGCGATATAATTTAGGAGCCAATTTTCCTCTACGATTAGTGAGTGCAGTACTTCTCTGTTGGAATGATAGAAATGTAACATCAAAATTCAATTAAAACAGAAGTTAGATCAGATGCAAAGAATACGTCTTAAAACTTCTCAGCCCATCAAGTACTCAGATAAACACAACATACATCCCAGATATGAGGAATGGCAAGAACCTTATACATTGTTTCATCACATCGAAGAAGTTATAAAGAATAGTCATCGAAACAAATCACCAGACATGGATGGATTAACAACCGAAGCAGACAGGATTAAATGGTCGAAAGGAATTTATATAGTGGACAGAAAGGAGTATCACAGAAGACAGCCAAAAACCATAATAGAGCTAATCAGGAAAACGAAGGGTAATAAAAGAGAGTGAAATATAAAGAGGTATCTTACTTGTCACGGCGCTATTTCGCAGTACATCGTTTATACGAAAAGTTAGGCGGGCAACACCGGGTAGACCAAAAACCCGGCGAGTCATGTGACAGCCAGAAGCCGGTAATTCAGGCGCGAAGGCATTCAGTTAGGATCTAGCCAGTGTCCGAGTAAGACGGACATATTTTTCCCTGTGCCAGCAATCTTGCTGTGAAGTTCATGTCATGGACTATTTATGATAAGTGCTTGCCATATTTCGGTTCTGATGGATTATTATTAAGTTGAGATTCTAGTACAGTGTAGTATCTAGATTGAATTTGTTACA